>PVJD01005861.1:0-107846 GCA_004026545.1 Mormoops blainvillei | reverse complement strand
TCCTTAGAGCCATACATGGTGCGCTTTGTCTTTTACACAGGGTACAAAAGTGTTGCTTAGCAACAGTGATTCTTCCAGCTTTCAGAACTGCTGCAGCCACCGAACTGACAATAGAGTGGAGTTTGAGAGTGAGATCCTTATTTTTCAGCTTCTTCACGGTGGGGAGGGGGAATAAAGAAAGAAAAGGCAAGTAGGATGAAAGGATCACAGCCAACAGCCTGGTGCAAAAAGCACTGGCTGATGGTGGAGAATCAGGGACCACACGTCCTGTACATGATTAATAAATGCTGGCTGAGAGAATTAAAAGGGGGTAATCACAGCGGCAGAGGTTAATTAGAGAAAGTGAAGAGGCGATTGAAGGAGATGGCTTGGCAGTCTAGAAATGGGGGTTTCTGACCTATTGGGTGTGTAGAGCATGTTCATCTTCACTTTGTTTTAGGGTATTGTTTCCTTTTTTCTTTCTTTTTTGTCCAGTTACTGGGCAAGTTTTTTGAAGGGGAATAGAAAGGATTAAGGGAGGCTTGATTTTTTTCCCTCCAGCGCTCCCATTGGTAAACCTAACGGGTTAAGCAGCTTCTGTTTGAGTTCTAAGTGTTTAAAAAGATTTTCAGGACAGTGACTTTTGGTGATGAACCTGGGCTGGCTTCGTGTGCAACAGAGCAGAGTAGTGCTGGCCACTTGGAAATGGTCCACAGCATGTGAGGCAATTTTAATGTTAGAAATGCCCTCATTTCCTGGTTTATATTCTTTCTTGCGCTTTCCTTCATTTCATGGAGATAAAATGGAGGAGCATGTGCTGACCACTCACATGAGATATTTCAAACCTGAGAGATTACAATCTTTCATATCATATGCAGTTACAGCCCTTTGTAGAGCAGTTTTCTGAAGTGAATCAGATGAGTTTTTTCCAGAGCTGAAGGAAGTCAGAGGATGAAATAAATAAAAGCAGAGAGGAAATTGAAAGGGGTGTGTGTGTGGGGGAAACATATGTTTTCAGATGATTTTTTAAAATAGATGGAGAGTTGATGAGACAGAGATACGAAAACTGACTCCAGATGGTGGGACAGCAATGGCAAGCTGGTGTGAGGGGACAGAGTGCAGGCGGACGCCAGACCGGGGAGCAGCCGGGGGACACGGAAGAAGACCGTCATGGGGGTGGGTGGGAACACTAGGAGTATTTGAGTTTCCATAGAAAGAAATAGAATGATTTAATTCATACCTTTCCCTTTAAGTTTAATAACTTACTCAGTAGGTTCATGTCTTGTAAATAATAGCCTTTTTTACGATATGCATATGAAAAAGGCAAAATTGTTTCACTTTGACTTCTCTGCTAAGGCTACAGCTATAGGTAGAAAACTAGTCAAATCATCTCAGAGGAGAGGCCATGAGGGAAGTGGGCCCGAGGGGGCTCTCAAATTTTGTTTTTTCTATATCCATTCAAATTATGATAATGCATAGTGAAGAATATTTATGCTTTCCTGTAGCAGTCTTGTAGAACCCTAAATGATACGAGTTTATTTCCATGGAATGATTGCAGGAGAGGAATTACAGAAAGAGAGGAAATTGACAACCAAGAAATTATTCCACTTCTGGCATTGAGATGGGTAGTGTGGCTTCTCTTTACTAAGAGGAATAGAAAAACCCAGCCGCCTTCCGGTGTGTAAAATGATGCAGTTTTATTTGCATAATGATTATGTAACACCCGTGGGTTTCCTTACTTGGAATTTGGTGCTATATTTTCTTCCACTGAACATTTATTGATTGCTGACTGTGTGCCAGGAAAAGGGCTAAGGTGACAAAGAGGAAAAAGCCCTAGTTCTGCTTTTGTCTTTTGTGCGAAGGAGTGGAAATGTATCCTTTCATATCTGTCCTCTGTGCGTGTGCTATAATATTGTTATCTATGAGAGAGGCCTACAAATTGAGTCTGATCATTGTCATAAATTCACACCCACCCTATGTTTTTATCTGTTTTCAGCTGACCCATCATTACTGATTTCTGCACCTTCCAACAACTGTTTATGCTTAAATTATCGTTGGTACCAGCACTTAGCCACCAGGGTTACAGAAAACATCAAAACTGAAAAGGAGATTTTTATAAGTGTTCATTTTATGTAGGGCCATGAATTAAAATGGCAACATCTGTCTAGTCCATTAAATATGGAAAAGAATTTGCCTGCAGAAGGTGACTGCCCTTGTGTCATTAGAGTCTTTTGCATGGGGCTGTGATTATTACATCAATAAAAAAAGTCCAGTGTCTTCATTTATTGTGTGGTGCCTGTCATGTTTCCAGGAAATGCCAATAATTTCACTTGTGATTAAAGTAGTTGCTTTTGGGTGCTCTGCATTCCACTTTCATCAGAGGTTGACTCAACCTTATCTGTTTACATTCTCTTGGACTTTTTCATTTGTTATTGTTGCTTGCCATGGAAACCTGTCTGTAAATCTTTTGTCGGTAGTGATGTAACCAGAACAGGACGGCAGAGCCCAAAGCTGACAATACATAAAATGACTCGTATAAGCGATGCTGAGATGGGGGCAAGCCTATTGCTACAGGGGACAGAAGGGGCACACTGTATTATTGAGTTCATTTTATTTGTTAAGAGGCAACAAGAAGATATTGTAAGTTTTATTTGTAAACAGCCAAGAACTGGCAATGTGTGGGCAAAAGTTTCCAAAGTAGTGGTATCTGAGAAGTTAAAACTCCTATGAGTGTATTTAAATGGAGTATAAGCTGAGAGACATTACCTTTTGTTTTTAAGGGCAGCTTGCAAGTTATTGATACCATGAGTAAGGAGGGTAGAGGAACTGATGAAATTGATGGGCCCAGAGAGGGGGGAAGTAAGACAAGTTAAGGAAAAGTAGACTGTTGTGATGAAACCAACCCAAATCTCTGTTAAAAATATACACTGAAAGTCAAGTAGCTCTAAAAACATGCATAAATATTCTATTCTTTACAGGCCCTTTAGGAGCATTTAAACAACTTTTTCAGTCTAATTGAAGATACTGCCCTTTACAAAGTTTTTTTGGGGAGAGTAAGTTTTATCTGCAAATCATGTTATACCCAGGACCCCCTAAAACAGTCATCTGACTGAGGGTCAGAATAGGGAGGAGAGAGCTAAATAGGCCAAGGAAGGGTAAAGATCAGGGTCTCAGAATTTCAAGCCCAAGGTAGATTTTATTTCTTTCTTTCAGACAGAATCTTTTTTGTTTTCCTAGCCAAAGTCACCACATTAACAACAGTGTCATTTTGACCTACACATTTCTCTTCGGAGGACAATAAATTGAGATGCCTATAGGTTCCATCCTATTTAAAGCAAAAAAAGCATAACATCACTGTTTTTTTTTAAGGTTAAATTAGAATGTGAGAGCCAGAAGATAATGTGGTCTAACTTCCTTATTGGTACAACTATGAGGTTAAATGATTTATCCAGTCTAGTGAATGGGTCAGTGGAGACAACAGGTTTTCTTACATTCCGGTTCTGGCTTCTTTTTCACAGTAGTGATGACTGGTAGGGAAAAAAAGCGTGAGAAAGCTAACTCCAAGCCTTCCTTGTCACTTCTCAAAATCACTGTCAATAGATTACTCCTGACTGAGACAGAATGAAGCTTACCAGTGACCAAGGGACAGTCGCCATTGGGATATCCTTCTGTCGCTGAGCACAGCGTGTTCTAAATTCAATTAGAGGTGAATTAATACAGGAAATGTTCAAGATTTAAGAGAAAATTGCCATTCTGATTCCGGTCATTCTTCCTATAGTTGGTGATCCATAATATTACATACTTACGTTATGTCCTAAATAATCTGATATGCGTCAAACTCCTTAATTTGAATAGCAGTCTCATGGTTTGGTTTTAAAGGTAGAATTATGCTAATATCATAGAGTAACACCCTTAACTCAGTGTTTTCCAAGTTTATTGATTTAGAATTTAAAAATATTTCTCCATCTAGGGGAGCTTGTAGTTGGTTTGGGCCATCTCTCCTCCTTATCAGTTTCTTGTGTTTCGACCTTGATCCCATTGTCGCTCCTTCTACCCACTTTTTTTAGGCTCGATTTTCCCCAACTCAGTCCATACCTGGCCAGATGTCTCCATGTTTTATCACCCATGCGATAACCCTATTGGGTAGAACATTTGTAAGACTTATCTTTTAGGGATGGGGTTCTGAAACTTTAGTGGCCCTAAGAATAGTCTAGGGAACTGGTTTTTGGACCCTACCTCTTAGATGCCGATTCTGTAGTTGGTCTGAGACAAGGCCTCAGAAACTGTATTTTAAATGAACATCCCCATTGACATTGATGCAGGTGGTCTGTGGATTACAATGCTTAATGTAATGGTGTTAGATTTGGGATGCACTAACGTAAATCATAGGGACACCTACACTTTGGACCCCTTTACCTAATCACACTAGGGACCTTTTTTTTTTGGTTGGTGCTATTGCAGCCACTGGTTCTAGTTTGGGCCCTAGTTTTCACTTCTCCAGCATTTAAGAAGAGTATAGGGTGAAAAATTCCAGTCTCTCCTACAGTATTGTTATCTTCCATTTGGTGAACCTGGTTCAGTGAAATCCACTTTCAGTGATGGGGGTCCTGGGAGACAAGAGGTGGCTTTACTTTGTCATCTGTTGTTGGGACCTGTAAAACAGATGCTACCACCAAGAGTGACATTCGAGGAGGAACAGGTTTTAAACAGTGGCTGCCTGCAGGCCTTCTTTAGACTCTTAAGAACTTATAAGAACAAATTAAATTGAGTAATGATGCTTAAAGTGTCAAACCGCAGATATATAGAATTTTCTAAGGAAAGGTTGGAATGGAAAATAGTCTTTCACAAAGATGACAAAATGTTTCCTGGTTCTAAGAAAAAAAAGTTACCTCTGTACAGAAGAAGGTCAGTGAGAACTTTGGTGTGATTCATGGAGTATGAATAACACATGCAGTGGAGGCTTAGGAAACCAGTCTAGGACATCAAAAAAAAAAAAAGGATTTTTCACAAGTGTAGTGATTTGTGTATGAAGCAGTAGATTTTTCAGGATAAAATATTTTTCTCCTCTTCTAGGGGGTGAACTGAGACATATTTGATCAAGATAGAGATTTATGGATACAGGAGCCAAAGAGGCCCTACATATCTTCTAGCAACTCTCTTTAATCTTGAAGGAAGTACTTAAAACATTTTGACCACATCTAGTTGCACATTCTTTCTTCTGTTTCAGCTTCTTGGCAAGAGTGGCAGTTTGGAAATGTTATTCAGTTTTCACGGGCTTAGCAGGCTGGATAAACACCAACAGAGTTTTTTCACTGCTGGGAGAGGGGCTGATGAACTTGGCTCTGGTACCTGGTTCTTTCGAAGCGCTGCGTAATGGGAGGAGGAGACAGAAGCAAACCAAGAGAGACTGGAAGCTGCCGTATTCTGATTTCTTTCATTTCCGCTTACAAAATTTCTTCCAATTCATGCTTTTCTAAGAAAATGCATCGAACACTCTGGGCAGTAGACCCTGGCACCACCATGCATGTCATTGCCAAATACTTCTCCTCTGAGTCTCCCAGGTAGACACAGCCAGATGAGTGAAGACCAAATCTCGGAGTATCTTCGTTTGCCTGTGTTAAAATGAAAAATGAAATGACCTGATTTTAAATCAATAGACATACTCTTAAAAAATTCTTCTCCCTTTTTCCTTCCATTTGGACAGTGCGCATGAGGCCGAGAAAAAAATAAAATTGAAAAATTGAGAAAGGCAATCTATATTCTCCCTTATTCTCTTGTCATAAATGTTTCCTAGATCAGAGAGAATATACTTTGAGTCCATTTTGGCCCCTGTCCATGTGGGCTAGTTACTGCAAGTTTCAGAAAGACTTTGTTGTAATATAATTTCACCAGTTGCTTGGCATGGGTCCCTGATGGACAGGCCGGGAAAACCGATAACAGAAGCTGGTGAAAAGGCAGAGGCTTTTAATGTCTTATTCAATTCACTCTTCATGAGAGATATCAGATGTGAAGGGGCTGGAACAGTTCCCAGTTTTGATGAAAGTAAAGAGAGTCAAAACAGAAAAAGAGTTAAAAAGTGCTTTGAAGAACGGGAACTATTTGTGTTAAGGCAGGCCGCATGCTGAAGGAACTGGTGGTGCCACTGTCATGGCGAGCCATTATTAGTGTTAGTTTTGAACTATGGAGATAAAGAGAAGTCTCTGAGAATTAAAATATGTTAAGTATTGTGACTGGCTTAGAAAATACAGAGCCAAATACATTGGCCATGGAAAGTAGATAACAGCCTAATGTCAAACACATGAAGAGATGTCAGGATAAATTGTTAAATAATTTACTGTCAATTCTAGAGGAATCTAGTTACCAACTGAGTTTTGCATAAACTAAATGACATTAGGCTAATCCCACTGCCTTGTGTTGAGTATATATGATGGAAAGGACAGGTAAATGATGGAACAATAATAGCTGTGTTCAATTTAACTTTAGTAAGCTGATAATTTCGACTATAGTAATGGTATATGAATGAATGAATGATTGAATGAATGAATCAATGCCACATACACAGAACATTTATCATTTTTTAAAATCATTGTTTTAACAGGCAATGGAGTGATAGAACGTAGGGACTAATCCAGCTTAATAGATCTGTAGGTGCTTGATTAAGAACTGGAGAACATGACATCAACTTTGCGGGTTTCATGGAGTGGCTCAGACTCTGTAACACATGAAAGAATTCAAGTTGACCTTAACAAATTGGGAAGATGACATGATATAGTGTTAAAGTAATTACAGATAAATTATAAGTAGCAAATATAAGGTGAGAAAAGAGTATGCTGTGGTAGCAATCTAAGTACGGCACACTAAGGATTTCAGATGGAGAGATGGAGAACACGATTGAGTTAAGGGGAAAATTTTAGAGAAAAACTCGAAGGCACCTGGTAGCTAACTGAATAAAGAGATTGTGTTTATGTTCTGTAGCAACACTCCATATTTTGTAGGCTGCCTAATTGTCTCATACTGTATTTTTTTGCACTGGAAAGCCATAAAACCTAGCTAGGATCCTTGATCCTTTATTCTTTCTTCCACTTATTGAAATGTCACAACCACATTAAATATTATCAGGATATTTGGGGGGAAAATAAGGATTTAAGCTCAAATGCTCAGATGGGAAAATGTTATAACAAATATTATAAGGGGCCACCCACCCCAACCCACTTCATCCCACCCCAATCACAATGGAATTGCCCTTGTAGACATCGAGAGTCTTGGCTAACTATGCAACACTACCTTGTATCCTTGCCTCCACTCAAGGGCTATTTTAGTGAGCCCAGAAACAAAGGATGGTGGCTGGGGGGACAGGAAGCAGTGGTAGGAAAGGAAACACATGAACAGCCGGAGAGAGATTCATGAGGTGGAGTTGACCTTGGGCTATGGAGGAAAGGGAAGAGTCAAAGTTGTGCTGAGGTTGGGTGGTCATGGGGCACTGCCCAGGAAATAGACTTTTTTTTTCATGGGGTGGGTGATGAACCTGGTTTTGGTCATGCTGAGTCTGAAGCCTGTGCAGAATATCTGAGTGGATCTGCGTGCTAACCAGTTGGATATGAATATCTGAGGTTCAGGAAGAAATGTATTTAGGCTGAACAGCAGGAAGTGAACAGCGGGGACCAGCAACCATGAGCTGTGTGTTCTGCGTCAAGTGGGAAATGGCTAATGGCAAAGCTGGGTGGGGACAGGGAGGCTGCAACTTTCTAATTCCTAAAAGCTGACGTTTGTCCCCAAGTGATTTAGTGTAACACAGGTCAGTGAGGTGCATACGGACTAGAACAAAAGTTAGTTGTGTGACTGATTCATTCATTATAAAAATACATTCTTGGAGCTTCAAGTCAAGACAGTGGAGTAGGAAAATGCTGTTCTGATTTCCTTCCGCGACCACTTCAAAGTTACAATTAAACTACAGGACAACCTTCACTGAGAACTGTTTGAGGTCTTGCTGCACAGAAGTCCTATAACTAAGGATATAAAGAGGCCACATTGAGACTGGTAGGAGGGACAGAGGCGCAGAATGGGCTGGCCCCATACCCACATGTGGTGGTTAAAAATTAGGAGAGATATCTTGGCTGCAGAAGTACCTCCTGAGGAGTGACAGGTCCCAGCCCCAGCCCACATACCCCCAGCCCAGGTTTCCAGTGCAAGGAAGAGAAGTCCCCATAACTCTGGCTGTGAAAACCAGCAGAGATTGTGGCTGAGATAGATGGAGGGCTGCTGAAGTCCCAGGTGTTCCTCTTGAAGGGCTAGTGCATGCACCTACTCAGACTCACTCTGAGCTCTAGCTCTGGGGCAGCCAGGGACAGAAGGGGAGGAACTGAATTGTCTGACCTCAGGGTGATGGCTGGAGGCGCAGCTTACTGCCAGTTAGAAGCGTTGTTCCTTCGCTGAGCCCTCACCCTGCAGGCATAGGCTGGCACCACACCCGAGTTTCTGTCGACTTGGCTAACGACATTTGCTCTGCCCTGGTGATTCCCTGAGACTCTACCCCACCCAAGTTGCCAGCCCACATAAGCTGCTTCCAGTGGCTTTTTCCATACAAACGGCCTGCTTTGGCTCATGCTGTGGACTTTCCTAAAATGTCTCAAAAGTTCACAAACCCCAAACAAGCAGCATTTGGTCTTAGTGTGCCCCATAGCTTTTTTAAGCAGCCTCAACTCCAGCAATAGCAGCAGCTGACCTTAGTTTGAAGCTTAGTTGCTCCCAGGCACCTCGAAGCCTAGGAATGGTGCCAACCATCTGCAGATTACTTTGTAATCATAACAGGTGGCAATGGGCAGGGCACAGGCAGAAGCTGACCTTGGCCTGCACCTCCTGAGAGGCTTCAGAACCAACAGACCAGTGGCCAGCTTCATTCAGATCATAGCAGAGCACCAATGAACCATCTCCACACATGGCCCCACTCAAAGGGCAGCCTTGGCAGGGGCTGGAGCCCTGCTAAAGCGCGTCCTCCTACAGAGGGTCAACCCCTGCACGATGGCTCCTCTGCTTTAGTCACGGCCAGACCTTACACCCAATTGGCCTGACGGCCAATGCCTCCAAAGAGCAGTTAAGTCTCAACTACAAAAGGAGGGCACACACAACCCACACAAGGGACACACCTGAAGCACCCAACTCAGATGACCAGGGAGACTGCGCCACTGGGCTCCACTGGACACCTACTACCTAAGACCACTCTGCCAGGACCGGGAGATGTAATAACTCTACCTGATACATAGACACAAACACAGGGTGGCAGCCAGAATGGGGAGACAAGAAACAGGCCCCAAATAAAAGAACAGGAAAAGTCTCCAGAAAAAGAACTAAATGAAATGAAGGCAAGCAATTTACCTGATACAGAGTTCAAAATAATGAGGATGCTCCTTAGTGAGAACTTTAACAGGGTTAAAAGGGGCATAGAAACCATAAAAATAACCAATCAGAAATGAATAATACACGAACTGAAATGAATACATTACAGGGAATCAACAGTAGAGCTGATAAAGCTGAGGATCAAATCTGATTGGGAAGATAAGGAAGCAGAAAAGCACCCAATCAGAACAGCAAAGAGAAAAAAGAATCCCCCCAAAACGAGAGCCTCTGGGTTAATGTCAAGTGTACCAATATTTGTATCATGGGGGGTACCAGAAGGAGAAGAGAGAGAGCAAGGAATTGAAAACCTATTAAAAAAAATAATGACAGAAAACACCCCTAACTTGGTGAAGGGACAAGACACGCAAGTCCAGGAAGCACAGAGTCCCAAACAAGATGAACCCAAAGAGGCCCACTCCAAGGCACGTCATAATTAAATGCCAGAGATTAAAGACAAAGAGGGAACCTTAAAAGCAGCAACAGAGGTGCAGTTAGCTATTTATAAGGGAGTTCCCGTAAGACTTGAGCTGATTTCTCAACAGAAACTTTGCAGGCCAAAAGGGATTGGCGTGAAGTATTCAAAGTGATGAAAAGTAGGACCTACAACCAAGATTGCTCTACCCAGCAAAGCTATCATTTAGAATCGAAGGACAGATTAAGAGCTTCCCAGACAAGAAAAAACTAAGAGTTTGTCATGACCAAACCATTATTATATGAAATGTTAAAGGGACTTCTTTAAGCAGAAGGAAAAAAAAGAAAAGAAAAAATATGAATAATAAAATGGCAGTAATGTAAATGGATTAACAGCTCCAGTCAAAAGATGTACAGTACCTGAATGGATCACAAAAAAAAAAGACCATTATGTATCCTGTCTACAAGAGACTCACTTTAGATTGAAAGACACACACAGATTAAAAGTAGAGGGATAGAAAAAGATATTTTATGAAAATGGGGCCAGGGTTGGGGCTGAGGTAGCAATACTTGTAACAGACGAGATTGACTTTAAAACAAAGGCTATAACAAGTGACAAGGAAAGACCCAGCAATTCCATTTCTGGGTATTTATCTGAAGAAACCTAAAATACTAATTCAAAAAGACATACGCGTCCATTTGTTTATTGCAGCATTGCTTACAAAAGCAAAGCTTTGGAAGCAGTGTAAGTGTCCATCCGTAGATGACGGAATAAAGAAAAAGTGATGCATATAGACAGTGAGATATGACTCAGTCCTAAAAAAGCATGAAATCTTGCCCCGTGCAAAGATATGGATGGACCTAGAAGATATTGGGCTGAGTCAAATAAGTCAAACAGAGGAAGACAAATGCCATATGATTTTATTTATATGTGGAATCTAGAAAAATCCAAACCAATAAATGAACAAATGAAACAGAAACAAACTCATAGATATGAGAACATTCTGATGGTTGCCGGATGGGAGGGGGGTTGGGAGGATGGGTGAGAAAGGGAAGGGATTAAGAAGTACAGAGTGGCAGTTGCGCAGCAGCCGTGGGGATGGAAAGCACAGTAAAGGGAACAGAGTCAGTTGTCCCATAATGGCTTGTGTGGTGTCCGATGGGCACTGGACTTACTTGCGGGGAGTGATCACTTCACAACTTATGTAAATGTATAATCTCTGTATTGTATGCCTGAAACTAATATATATCAACTGCAATAAAAAAATAATACATTATTAAAAATATATTCTTGTAGTGAAGGGGAAAAACCAAAGGAGGGATTGTCCATGTACCTGTGACTTAGAAGATAGACAATATCTTCATCTACAGCAAGAGTCTACGTTTATAGTTTTACTAGGCAGAGATTTTAAGGGTGATAAATATTGTTTTATAAGTAACTCACAGTGGAACCTGTGGCTCTTAAACAACTTAAGTGCCATATTGGTCTGACTGGACAGGAATTCCATTTTCCTGGGGCTTACAGTGCACTTGGAGGAAGATGAGAGGGCAGAGGTCAGCCGTGGCTGGGCTGCTTGGGAGTGGAGAGCGGGACATTCAGTGTGACAGCCGGGACTGGGGGCAGAGGTCTGGTCTGAAAATATGAATTTGGGAATTACCAACATAGAGGCAATGTGCTCACTTTGTATCTTTGCCACACTGTAAAAGATGACGTGTCATCACTTTTAAGTTTAAAAGAAGACACAATGCTGCAAAAGATTTTTTTTGAATATTAGAACCATACAAATATTTTTTAGGAAAACGTAACTGTTTTTATCTTCTTATTTTAACTCTAATGGGGATGTCTGTTCTGAAGAACATTTGATTATGTCAAAGCAGAGGAAGGAGGGTGTGAAAGGAAGACATTGCTCACCTCCCATTCACTCTTCTAGTCATTGCAGCCTGCCCCACTCCCGTCCCCACCTCTCTGGACCCCTACCTGCTCTTCACAGGTCATCAGTAGCCCACCTTGCGGGTAAATTCACTGGCTCTTCACTCTGACATTCCTGGGTCTGTCCGCGCCATCTTGCTCTCCCTTACCCACCGGCCTCCTGCCTCCAGTGGTGCTCCTCCGAGCTCTGACCTGTCCCTGTGCCTCCCACTCTAATTGCTCCCTGAGCAGCCTCATTAGACCCAGCACTTTCCTCTCTGAGCTGATGATGCCCATGTCCGTCTTTGGAGACCTCCACCTTGAGCTCTCCAGCTGAGCCCTCGACAGGCCCCATGTACATGTCCAAATGCATGTCCCACAAGCAACTCAAGCTTCACACGGCTCGCCCGGTCTCGCGTTTCCCCACAGACTTCTCCCTTCTTCCTGTGCCTCATTCCTGAGTGTCAGCATCATCCAGACGCCGCTCGGGCCAGAAACCCAAGTGTCAGCTTCTGTTGCTTTTCCTTCAAACCTCCTATGACCCAGCCAAATCAATTTGACCTGCTTAGCTCCTGTTTTGTCTCAGTTTTTCACTCCCCTGTGTCACGACATGAGTTCAGGCACTGAGAGTGCTGTGTAAGCCTCTATGTTTCTATGTATCAGGTAGAACTATTACATCTCCCAGTCCTGGCAAAGTGGTCTTAGGTAGTAGGTGTCCAGTGGAACCCAATGGCTTTGCAGGTACTGCTGCTTCTGCCACAGTCTTTCTCTCGTCATCACTGGTTAGGCTGCCACTCATCGTCCCCTCAGATATTTCTTCCAGGAAGCCTTCACTGAACCCTGCACATCGGATTATTGGGCTCTTTATAGAAGGGTTGGCAAATACTTTTTATCTTGGTTGCCAAGCTCAGTTGATTGATAGTGGCTGTCTGGAATATTGGGATGCGAGAAGGAGTGCTGTCATTATTCTGTGCTGGGGACAGCCACCCCTGATATCTGCACCCCTTCTTTCATAGTAACTGTTAGTCAATTATATTTCTGCTTACCAAATATTCCAGCTTCCTTCCCATAGTTCCCTTCCCTGGAGGAGGACTGTACCTCCCTGCCTGCCTGAGTGAAGGACGGGCCATGTGACTTGCTTTGGCCAGTAAAAGGAGGGCCGTAGCGATGTGTGTCACTTCTGGGCAGAAGTTTTATGACCCAGTATGTACAGCTTTGCATCTCTTCCCATCTTTCAGGAGGCTGACGGCGTTGAGACAGAGAGTTGGGTCCCAGGGTGAGAATGTAGGCCCTTAGGTGGTTCCTGATGGACATGTAGCATGAGCGGGAACAAAACCACTGTCGGCGGAAGATACTGATAGTTCGGGGCTCTTAGTCCCCACAGCACAATCAAACCTGTCCTGGCTGAGATGCAGCGGCCTATGCGCAGTGGTTTAGTGTTTTTTTGTTTTGCAAATGGTCAGGATCAGTGCAGAAATTGGTTGGCCTATTTGAGAATGTACCAAGAGCCATTTAATATATTTTAAACTTTCAACTGTGGAGTAATTTCCCCGTGAGTCTTTTTTTCTAAGAATGGATTAAGGCAAGTCATATCTAAGGTACTTAATTATTATAAAATCTCAATTATGCGGAGGTCAGGGCCAGGGCGGAGAACCCGTCAAGTAATTTTTGAGACTTAAACGGCCAAAGTGGTTGTTACACATTCCATGTACCAGAGCACCAAGGCATTTTTCCTTTATAGGCACCAATTCAAAGACTATTTAGTTTTAGTTGTGCAGGTTTGACAAGCTTAGTTATCAAATTCCTATGCCCCTTAATAGATTAAAAGCTACCAATTAAGAAAGGTGGATTTCAAGCACTGTTAGAGGCAAGTTTACTAAAAATGAGGATAAGAGAAAGCCTGAAAAAAAGAGAGACAGAGAAACTTAAGAAGTAACTTAAGAATCCCTAAGTCCCTGCCATGGGGAGGCTTTGGGATTACAGCAGGCACAGCGAGATTTTACAAAATGAGGGTAAACTTGAGTCATCAAGAAAAGAAATTTAACTATATATTGTACCCTAACAAGGCAGGGCCGTCTTACAAAGATTAACCATAAAAAGGAAAAATGAGATAATAAATGGTAAGCTTTAGTTTTCAGAAAACTCATTCAGCCATTTGGTCAACAAACATTTATTCTTGATGCCAGTAAACATTGCCTGTCATTGGCGATGCAGCGAGATATTGTCTCTGTCCTCCAAGAGGTCACAGAAATAGAAAAATGAATGCGACCCTTTGTTATGTGTCCCACTGGAGGAATGTATACAATGTGGGCTGGAAGCTCAGAGGAGAGAGGCAGGTAAATTCTTCCATGAGGGAGGGTGGATGGTGGGTTAAGAAAGGTCCCTCCCTCCCCCTTTTAAAGACTATCCTAGATGGATAGCTGAGCAGATGAACAAGTTGGTTGGGACTGGGGCTGTTTAGTTGGTGTTCTACGCAGAGAACAGAGAGCAAGAGTCGAGGTGCCAGGGCATGAAAGCGGGTGGTGAGGGGAGGACGTGTAGGTCCTAAACGGTGACGAGGTTGGTGTGTCATTTACCCTAATGGTGGCAGGCATACATGGCGTAACTGGGTTCTTCAGCAGGCTGGTATCTATTCTTGGTTTTTAGTTTTACCAGGAGTCTGATTTCTAATTTTTGCCTCCAGAAGCAAAATCCTCCAGGCCATCCTTTGGCCTCTATATTTTAAAGAAAAACTTTTTCGTGTTTGAGAGAAAACAGATAAGGAGCACTGATAATCTGATAGAAATCACGTCATCCTGTTTGAGTTATGGGGCCTTAATGCAATTGGTAAAAAAATTAAAAATCTATTATGCCATTAATCTCTCCTTACACAAGTTGTGCATATTGGGCCTACTGTCAAAGAGCATAGAACTGAAGCTTCGAATTCCTGTGAAAATTATGATGAAACACAACCAACAGTACTGGTCTGTTTCTTCTGTTTGTTTTCTGTGTCAGTGTACCAGTAGGGTACTAAGTTCTGCCAGGTGGAAACATACTTACGGACTTTCGAAAAACACATCTTATCAAGGAAATATCGTGAAGATAAGGCAAAGCACAGAGGTAGCCTATTTTAAGAAAACCCTAAATGAAAAATGCAGCTTTCCCTTCCCCCTCAAAATATCTAAAATATTTTTATGTTTGTTCATGCTGCCTGAGTGACTTGTTTACTCTGCAGAGTAAGATGCTAATGTGGAAGAAATGTTTCTGCCCCCTTTCATGCTGTTGCCTATTATTATGTAACGTATTATTGTAATACATATATAGCGTGTGAACACAAAACTGTAACTATATATGTCTTCATAGTAGAGTAAAATTTGACTTCAGTGAATGTAAACTTTTAAGTGTTTATGGAGAAAAATGATTTTAATATATTAATTAAAGGAACATTTGCATGTTTGTTGTTTTAAATGTATCAGTGGGGGTTGGATGGGGCCCAGGGGAGAGCAATGGGGGAAAAATGGGGACAACTGTAACTGAACAGCAATAAAAATAAAAATTAAAAAACCCAATTGCAAAAATTCAGTGTTCTTAAAACAATGAGAATAAAGCTGATGTGACTTAATAAAGTCTCTGAAGCACATTATGCTTTTGGAAGAACTATCAAGATTTCAAGAATAGCACATGATGTAGCATAAGAAATAAAATGGGTCCTAACATGAAAGTCAAGCAGTTTTAGAAAGTGATTCTTTCCACATCCGTGGTCATTTGTCTTCCAGTGTTCACGGCTAGGAAGAAGCTGTTTAGGCACAGTGAGTGTGACAAGCACAGTGACACTGCCTTAAGACAGAGGAGATCAGATTGGCATAACCCTTTCACATTTTTCTGTACAAACCCACTGGTCTCTTTTCTAAAAAGCATTCATGTACGACAGGGCTAGCCATGCATAAACTCCCCACCAGGCTTCCTAATGAGTTGACCAAAAACCATGACCAGACCAGGTGGTAGAGTCACATCAAGGCTTGGCAGCAAGCAGGCTCACTCTGTGCTGGTGCACATGACCTCTGTGCTTTGGCTTGAATGTTGCTGGTGATGTAACAGGAGGGGGAAAGCAAGGTTACTTCATTCATTCAGCATTTCTTGGCAGTCTGTCTTGAGTAAGGCACTGTGAATTGAGAGCGCAATTCTTCAGCTATCTTTAGTCTCACGTTTTGCTCAGAGCCTTGAGCTTTAACGTGATCTTTTTATACTTATGATAAACATTCACTCATGCTTCTTGAGTGTTTACTCAATGATTCGCAGTGAGAGGGAAGGGGAGTCTAGGTTTTTGGCCATAAATTAAAGTGTAACCGTGGAGATGAGCCGTACAAGCAAGGCAACCGGGGAACAGACCACAGTGCGTACAGCTCTACTCAGTACTCAGCCCCCAAGCGGATACATGGTGCAGAGCTGGCCATTTGCGGTTAAATTAAGGGGGCAGAGAAATTTGAGGACATCTCAAGGATACGCCCATTCTCTGGACTCCAGGATTTAACCTCCTAACCGCCAGCCTGGGACTTTGGTGGCCAGCTCATCTAGCAGGTGGTGAGGGTCTGGAGACTGGTGCATGGTACAGAGACATGTGGGACCCGGGGCTGGTAATTCAGGTTACTTATTTTTCACTAGGGAGAGTCCTTCTCCAAGATGACAGCTATATTAGTCAAGACTCCTGGGGGACAAGTGAGAGAAACCAGAATAAAGTGGATTTAGTAAGAAAGGGACTGCAGGTTGTGCAAGGGTACCAGGGTACCCACTGAAACCACAGGGATGGCTAGGTGACCCCGGCGCCAAGGGAGGTCTTTCTTCCAGTGTGGTATAAATGTGTCCACAAGAACTCACATTGGCTCTTTTGGGCCAGAGTGTACCCCTGAAACAGATCACTGTTGTGAGGAGGGTGGGCTGCTGGGACCGGGGGGCAGGGCAGCATCTACACCCAGAAGGTACAGGGTATCTCCCCGGGCAGTCAAACACATTAGCCACCCAGTTCCTTTCGGCCCACTGGTGAAACCAATTGAAAAAGACTATCGCTTGTCCTGGGTTCAAGCCCTGCTGCCCTGACTCTACCCCAATAGGCCCTCCTAACTTATATTCTTCTGCCCTGGAGAACCTTTAAAGATTTTCCACCCAAAGGGGTTCCGATGGCCTCTGGTAAGTGTTAATGTTTCTTCTCATCACTATGGTCCTTGGTCCATGAAGCAGTTGACAAGAAAGGGGCACATCTCTCTTGCATCTCCCATAATTTTTTCTTTTTAAGTAAGTGTATTTTATTTAAAGTCCCTTTTGACAGGTGTTGTATTTTTCCCCTCCTTTCTCTCGTTCACTTGTATAGGATCCACCTGGGCAGTGGAGTAGGGTAAGGAAATGGCTTTGTTGGCAGAGTTAACTGTTTACTCTTTTAACACATTCTTCTTTTAACCTTCTTTTTTGGGGAAAAGTTTTACACTTACAAAAACTTTAAAGCACAGTACAAAGAACGTTTTTCTCCCCCTGAACCATGTGAGACTAAGTTGTCCCATGGCACTTCATCACCACCACATATTTTCATGTGAATTTCTTAAGGCAGGGGGATTCTCCTGTATAATCACAGTATAAATCGTTCAAATCAGGACGCTGATGTTGATTTATCACTGTCCTCTAGTCCTCAGACACCAGTCAAGCTTTGCCAGCTGTCCTAATAACACCCTTTAGAGTAGAAGCTTCCAGATGAGAATCACATGCTGTATTTAGTTGTCATGTTGTTTGAACATCCTTCAACCTCGAGCTATTCCTTAGTCAGTTGGTGACTTTCATGATACTTTTCAAGGCCAGTTAATGTTCCTCAGTTTGAGTCAGGCTGGTGTTTCTTCATGATTATATTCAGATTTGGCGTCATTGGCAGGAATTTAACATGCATGGGGCTATATTCTTTTCATTGCATCCTTCCAGGTGACACATATTTTGATTTGTCCCATTAATGATGACATTCACTGTGATCACTTGATTAAGGTCATGTCTGCCAGGCTTCTCCACTGTAAAAAGTACACTTTTTCCTTTGTCATTAATACAAATTTTGTCAAGAGTCTTTTGAGACTGGGTATGTATCCTATGTCCTCATCAAACTTTTAATTGGTTTATTTAAAAAATTGATTTGAGAGAGAGAGAGAGAGAGAGAGAGAGACTGACTTGTTGTTCCACTTGCTTATGCATTCATTGGTTGCTTCTTGTGTGTGCCCTTATGGGTGATTGAACCCATAACCTTGGCCTAGTGGGATGATGCTCTAACCAACTGAGCTCTCTGGCCAGGGCCTAATTGGTTCATTTTAAAAAATTGGTATGTAGTTATGATTTTTCTATTCATTCCTCACTATTATTACTTATTTTGATCCATCAAGTATCCCACACCTGGCTAGCGTGTACCCCCATAAGCAAGTTTCCGTGTCCTGTTGACACAATTCTATCATTCTTTGGACACCTCCTTACTTTCTGGCACCTGAAGGTGTTCCAGGCTCATCTGATATTTTCCCTGTATGTCCCTGGAATCAGCCACTTCTCCAAGGATCCCTGTTTTCACTTTGAAACCAAGCATCAGGACTTTAGGTGTGCTAATCGCTGTTGGATGTTGCCACTTCCAGGCCAGTCAGAGGACAGAGCCAGGAAAGACATGTGTTCATTGACACATGTGTTAAATATTCTTTTTTTTTAAAAAAGAATTCTATAAAGAACTCAATTTAATATCACTCAGCTTCAACAATTAACTGAGGGCTAGTATTATTTCATGTGTTACCACCGCTTACCTCCCCAGATTGTCATTTTATTCGTTTTACCTTTTGACTCCATCTTACCCGCTTCTTCTACGCTCCAGCCCCAACCTCTGGCAAACACTATTCTCTTCCTGTATCTGCGAACTTGTGTGTGTGTGTGTGTGTGTTTGATAACTACTCAGAAGGGGAATTGCTATATCATATGGTAGTTCTATTTTTAATTCTTTAAGGAATTTCCAGTTTACATTTTCACCAATAGTGCAGAGCTTCCCTTTTCTCCATAACCTTGCTAACGCTTGTTTCTTGTCTTTTTGATAACAGCCATTCTAACACATGTGAGGTTTTACTTGTAACCGATTTGCCTTTTCCTGATGATGAGTGAGGTTGAGTATTTTTTCATGCACCTGTTGGCCACTGTATGTCTTCTTTGGAGAAATGTCTATTGATTTTCTACCCGCTTTTAAATCAGATTGTTTTTCTTTTTGATGTCGAATTGTATGAGTGCTTCATGTATTTTGAATATCAACCCCTAATTATGTGTGTGTGTGTGTATACACACACAAATATTTTCTCCCATTTAATAAGTTGCTTTTTCATTTTGTTGATGGTTCCCTTTGCTGTGCAGAAGCTTTTTTAGTTTGATGTAATCCCACTTATTTATTTTTGCTGTTGGCGTCAGATTAAAAAATGTCATCACCAAGTCCTATGTCAAGGAACTTACTGCCTGTGTTTTTTTCTAGGAGTTTTATGGTTTCAGGTCTTAAATTTAAGTCTTTAATCATTTTCAGTTAACTTTTGTAAATGGTATAAGATAATGATTGGGTTTCATCCTTTTGCTTGGGTCTGTCCCGTTTTCTCAGCACTATTTATTCAAGAGGCTGTCCTTTCCCAATTGTATATACTTGGATCCTTTGTTGTAAATTAATTGGTCACATATAAGGTAGGGAAAAAGTAGGTTTATAATTGTGAGTAGGTAAAACAGAGAGTTTGTTCTTATATTATTATTTATTAATTATTGTGTTATTTTTCCATATGAGCAACTATAAATGTACTTTTGCCCCACCCTGTATGTGGGAGTTTATTTCTGGGCTCTATTCTGTTCCATTGATTTATGTGTCTTGTTTTTTTATGCCAAAACTGTGCTGTTTTAATATCTGTAGCTTTGTAATATAGTCTGAAATCAGGGTGTGTGATGCCTTTTTCTTTGTTCTTTCTTCCTCAAAGCTTTGACTACTACTTGAGGTCTTTTTTTGGCTCCATACAAATTTTAAGATAATTTGTTCTGTTTCTGTAAAAAATGCCATTGGAATTTTGAGAGGCATTGTACTGAATCTGTAGATTGCTTTGGGTTATTAGAAATTATTAAAAAATAGTATCATTAATATCTATACCTATAAGTTCACACCAGTATCTTCAGTTCTAGTTTTCTCCTTTTCTATATTTATAACTCTTTTCTCTGACTGTGAAAAACCTGGCTCCTGCCATCTCCTCTATACTTATTTATGTATTTGACCAAAACCCCCAGTTCGTAACAAGCCTGGCACCATTGCTGCTGGCTGCCCTCCCCCACCCTGTAACCCTGTGGGAGGCTTTGCCGTCCTGTGCCAGGTCATGGTTTCTCTCCTCACCTTTAATGGCCACATTGATGTTAGGACCTCTTAGGAAACAAAGTGGAAAGATTTCTTATCACTTGCTATCCTAACCCATGATTGCAGTTCTGTTGGGGTCAGTAAGAGTAACAATACAGGAAAACTGGATCAAAGTAAAAGTGACATACACAGAATGTGACCACTAGCTGGACGAGCAGCCTCGTTGGCGGGCTGCATACTCATTCCCCCAAAGCTGCTGTTGCTGTTATAATGGGTCTGGAACACCTTCTGAAACTGATTTTATAGACACTTTGTAATCCAAATAATAATAATTCAATCCAGAAACCCAGCTTTGTTTTTCTCTTGTTGTAGTCCTGCTTAAAGGTGCTGTTTCCAAAAGGTTATATAACTGGAATTAAAAAAAAAAATTAACAGCTTTGGCTCTCAGGAAGGAAGGGGTAAAAAAAGGTGATGAGCTGCTTAAATATCTTTGGGAAAATTTTGTTACTTTTATTAAAGTTATTTACACTCTCATTTTCCCTTCTAGGCCGTGAGCTCCTAAGAGCTGAGGCTAACTTTATGTTGTGTACCATGCAATGCAATATGTGTTGAATAATTCAATGAATGAATCTTATTTTTGATTTATACAGTTTTCTTCAGCTTACATGTCAGACTTAGTTCCAAATGACTCAGCTGTTTCTGAAAAAGAAATCCACCCTCAAAGTTTGAATATCTACCACAGCTGAGCAGAATCAAAAGTATATCTCTCAGGCACTGAATGCAATATCAAAAGGGGAATTTTCCCAGAGTTTTGAGAAGTCTCAAGAATATCTATATGATATTCTAAAGTGCCTTATAAGATGTGATGGCATTCTTTTATTGTATATGAGTTGTGGTTTTTGTTAAAAGATCAGCATTGTTACTTCACAGTCAGTCACATTTTATATGCATCATAAACTAAATGCTGATAATAAGATCACAGCCGTCAGAAATATCTTATGTTTTATATGCGACTGAGCTGATTTATGATCTGAACTAGGTGAGATATCGTGTCATGCTATTGTCAGCACTAAAGAATATAATATATGTTATTCAAAGCAATCACATCCTGATTATTGATATAAAATATCCACATTCTGCTTCTTCCTGGAGGATTCTATGTTGTCAGCATTCAAGGTTTCTGTCACATCCTCTTATTATACAAAAAAGGAAAAAAATCAATGTAGAACAGATGCAGAGCTACTCTGAGGGGTTCAGAGAACAAATCAATGATTATATCTGTCAGTGTATGGTGCTTTATCCAAAAGGTTATGTAAATGAAATTTAAAAAAAATTAACAGCTTTGGCTAGCAGGAGGGAAGGGGAAAAAAAGGTGAAGAAATGAAGGGATATGCAGCCCAATAAGTGTCTTTGTGTGTCTGTGGGGCAGGTGAGGAGAGTAAGTGAAGGCAAGAACCACAGACCTTACTGAGAGGTAGGCTGCCCTACTGCAGGTCTCACATTTGGGTTAGAAATTGTTGGGTCTCCAGGCATTTACACTGTAAGCCCTGTTATAGCCCCAGCGTAAGTCAAGGGTGTCATGTTGGGACTTGGAGAAGAGGGTGAGGTTCCAGTCCTGTACCCTCAAATTCTGCATGCCTGTCTTTGAGCAAGTTAACCCCGATTAACTTTTTTCCACCTTGGTTCCCAAATAGGATGCTTATGCAGGTATATTGGGAAGTTTAAAAGAAAGTGCCTACCAAATAAATCACATTAATGGAAGCCTATCCAAGTATTGTTTTACCTGTGTTTTATATTGTATTTTTAAAAATCTCAAGATGGTGGTACAACTTTCTTTTCGCCAACTCATTTTCTTTTTTGGTCTTTGCCCAGTTGTCTGTCTACTAGGATGGCACCCACCGTGTGTTGTCAAATTGCCATTCTCTTCTGGGAGTCTCCGGCTAGAGTTAACAGGAAAGGCAGGCGCCTTTAAGAAAGGTGGGATTTCTGTGTTTGGAGAAAGCAGGGGGAGGTTCTCACAGGAGTGCATTGACATAGAATTTACCATTTTGAGCTGGAGATGATAGGAATATAGACATGCGGATGTTTCTATTAAGGCTGTCAGGGCTAAATGAAGTTCCTCATGGAGCTGGAGACACAAGCTTGTTATGGTTGGATCCACCGACTACCTGTCCCCTGCATCAGAGAGCAAACTGGAATCAACAGTGCCACCAAGTGGCACCAGGATAATCAGCAAGCGGAAACATTAAGGCAGCAACTCCTTGAAGCGCTTTTGCCCAAGTTGTCTCAGTCTCTTTCTCTCTCTCAGAGTAAGATAAGGTATATTTTCCTTGGATGGATATAGAGAGAATGATCTGGGAAATGAGCTTTCCTCTGGCATGTTACAAAATTTGGATAGTTGATTCTTCTTTACTAAGCCATCAAAACCATTGAAGGCCTGCCCAACTGAGCATGTCATGGAAATAGATACCACCTCATATGTGTGTATGGGTCATTTATAAAAACATGAGTATGGGATCCGTGCGTGCTGAGAGTCGAGAAGTATTTCATGGTGCATTGACCTGGTGTTGAAGGCCTAGGAGGATAAATACTATAGACAATGTAAATAGTATAGACAACACAAACGACTATATTTAGGAAAGATAGCGTTTATATTATTACAACCTGTGATCTTTTCATTTTTTATTTAGAGTATTTGTTTTTCTGATTGTAACAGCATTCACTGAAATAATTTAAAAGATTTGCTGTTTTAAAAACAGCACACTTTGTTTGCCAGTAAGCACTTTGTAAGTAGCACGAAGCGTTAAGATTTGAAGACACACAGAAATCTTATTCTTGCTCATTCTCCTATCATTAAGAAAAGAATATATTTTGCACTACGCTGCCGTGTTTATTTTTAGGTCTCATTTCAGATGCAAAACGTGAGGTAAGCTTCCAGCTTTGATTGTTGTTTTTCCCATTACATTTCCTTTTTCTCTCTCATAGAAGTCACTCCCTTCTTCCTGTGCCCACCCTCCCCGCCACTCCTTACAAATCCTGGTTTTCAGAATAGCACCAGTGCTGACAGGCACTGTGCTACCGCCGATGCCTGCGTCCATTTTATGACCCCGACTCTGCAGTACCTGTTTTACTTGGTATTTGGCTGTTTGTAGTGTTGCTTCACCAAGAGTGAAAGCACTTCCTTGTGGTCAGTGCTGGTGTTGGGGAGTCTATAGCTTGGGTTGCCAAAAGGCTTGTCAGTTTTATTGCGCCTAGAAGATGTAAGCTACCCGGGAGAGACCCCATCCTGCTTCCTGGGTATGCGGGTGAGAGGGCCCCATGCCGGGGGCTCTGTGAATGAGGGGGAAGTGAGGCACAGAAAATGGGGGGGGGGCAGTAAAAATATAGACTGGAACCAACAGAGCATCAGCTAAATTCCAACTATGAAAAATGACTATTTTTGCTGGTTTTCCATTTTTCCATTTGCTTTTATCAGAAGCTATTTAAAGCTTAACTTGTAATGAAGCAAAAATGAGGGGGATGAGTAAGGGAAAATGTTTTTGTTTCTTGTTCTTCTTTTTTGTTTTTAAAATAAAGAGGGGAAACATGGCTTTTTAGTACTCCAGAACAAAAAGCAAGAGAGACCCTAACAACTTACTTTTCTTCCCTCCCTCCCTCCCTCCTCACTCGAGGATATGTTTTTATTGATTTTAGAGAGAGGAGAAGATAGAGAGAGAAATATTGATGTGAGAGAGAGACAGTAATCGGTTGCTTCTCATACAGGCCCTGACCAGGGCTTGAACCCCCACCCTAGGTGTGTGCTCTCACCAGGAATCAAACTGCAGCCTTTTGGTGCATGGGACGACGCCCCAGCCAAGTGACCCACGTGGCCAGGACAACTTACATTCATTTTAAAATTAGTACTATGAGATAAATGGCTTTTGGCTTTGGGTGGTAAAATAGGTATACTAGTTACCACTTTAAAAAGCACAGTTCTGTGGCAGAAAGTACATGCATGTTGTTGTACAACCATCACCACCATCCACCTCTAGAATTTTTTCACATTTCCCAACTGAAACTCTGTACCTAGTAAACAATAACTCCCCATTCTTCCCCCAACCCCAGCCCCTGGCAGCCACCCTTCCACTTTCCGTCTCTATGAATCTGCCTACTCTATGTACCTCACACGTGGAATTGTACCACGTTTGCCCTCTTGTGACTGGCTTAACTCCCTTAGCATAATTTCGTCAAGATTCATCCATGATGTTTCAGAATTTCCTTCCTTTTAAAAGCCCAGTGATGTCCATTGTATGCGTGTACCGCCTTTCATTTACCCATTCACCATCAACGAACACTTAGGCTGCGTCCACCTTTTGGCTGCTGTGGATCTGCCGCTCAGCGAACATGGGTGTACAGGCATCTGTTGGAGTGCTGCCTGCAGTTCTTTTGGGTCGATACCCAGAAATGGAATTGCTAGGTCATGTGGTTGTTCTATGTTTAATTGTTTGAGAAATTGCAAGACTGTTTTCCCCAGTGGCTGTATCATTTAATGGTCCCACCAGTAGTGCACAAGGCTTCCAATTTCTCCGCAACATTGCCAACATGTTACTATTATTTTTAAGTTGTAGCTATCCTAGAAGGTGTGAGGTGGTATCTTGTGGTGTTCATTTTCATCTCCCTAATAATGACTGACGTTGAGCACCTTTTCATGTGCTTATTGACCATTTGTAGATTCTCTTTGGAGAAAAGTCCATTCAAGTCTTTTGCAGCTTTTGAAATTGGGCTGTTGTTATTTTGTTGTTCAGTTGTAGAGGTTCCTTGTCGATTTTGGATATCAATCCCTTATCAGATAAATGACTTGCAAATATTTTCTAAAGGTAGTTATATTTAAGTGGATTGGTGATTTAAGTGGATGATACCCTAGGTTGAGAAAATCTACCGTCCTGCGATGTGACAGTAGACAGTTAGTTGCTGGGGCTACGGTTTGAAGAAAATGAAGGGTACTCTAGACAGATAGTCCGTGCGGCAGAGCAGGGGCCGAATCTTCCACTTTTGGACAACTACACCATGCTCTTGGAAGGACCGGACCCACAAGGGTAAAACAACACTTGCCATCTCTTCCCCTCAGTGTTGATAGTTGGTTGTGTGAAATCATCGCTATTGGGTGTAACATCACGGACAGCAGGTGTAACCTCATGAGACCCAGGTAATCAAGTAATGGTGGAGCAGTTCCGAGGTCTTGTTACTTCAGGGTGCTAATGAAGAAAAACAAGCTCTCCGTTTACAGCTTTCCTCTGATCAGCCAGACACACCCAGTCAGATCCCGACCATTTTAAAGAAATGATGAAACGGCAGTGGGATGTGTGAGAGGTTTCTCCCTCTAGCATTTCTGCAGGTATGCCTTGCTAGGTCCTGTCGTGGATTTGTAATAAAACCAATACTGTTATATTTTGACAGTGGGTATGCCACTCTTATTTCAGCATAGAGAAACATTCCTTTCATCCTTTTTTCTTCTCCTTTCTTCTTTCTTGGATTATAATCCTGAAAAAGCTAAATGAGTCTATGAGAAGTGACATTTCACTATAGGTGTACTGATACAATAGTCTCTCAGTTCACAACGTCTCCTCTGAAGAGGACAAAATTAGTGCCTGGGAGGAATCCCACAGAAGCTGATGGCAGGACTTCTGCCTGCGATGAGCTGTCAGCCTCACTGGGCCAAAGTATATGAGGGAAAACATATTTATAAATACAAGCAGACAGTTAAAATTATAAATGTTTATGCGAAAGGAGGTGGACTGGGATGACCCTCAGGCCTAGGGCTGGGGAGAAATTGTGAAAGGGTGGGGATTTTGAGCGTAGTTTTGAAAGAAGGGAAAAATGAGGGTGGGCGTAAAAACAAAATTATAGTTGTGGTAGGCATATTTAGTACTAATCATCTCCTTTCCTCCTTGCAACATAAGCTGGGATTCATGGAAACCCGCTAGGTATTGCAGATTTGCTTTTCTTTGGTGGCGGGTAGGAGGGCGTGGTAACGGGAAGAAAAGCGGTTAAGATTATTGAATAGAATGAATGAAGGCCTTTTGCCAGAGCTGGGGAACAATAACTTCTTGAGAGGTCACAGTAGGTCTTTCCGAACCCTGTGGTTCCTTCTTATAAAGCCACACGACATGCACCTATTTGTCCCAGCCTCCGTCCCAGTGCAGAGCAGGCACTGGTGGAGCCCTGCTTCCCTCTTGACCATTTCGTCTGCCACTAGAGTAGAGATGGGCTGACAGCCTTGAGCTGCCTGTGGGCATTGGCCTGGAGCCTCCTTGGCATGACTTTCATGGGCCCCCTCTGTCCCTTGCCCTCCCTGCTCCAGCAGCCCAAAGCCCTACGGCCTGTGCTGCCTCTGTGCCGTGTGCCTGTTAGTTGTCCTAGCACCTGTTCCAGAAGACTTTGTTTTTGACTTCTGATCAAAGTGGCACCTCCAGTGTAGGGGATTGACCAGCGGCCAGCAAACCTTAGAATGTGACCCTCTTTGGAATAAGGGTCTTTGCAGATCCCTAGATGATGGCATCCTGGATTAGGATGGGCTCAAAATCCAATGACAAATGTCCTTCTGAGAGGTAGAAAAGGAAAAGACGCACAGAGACACAGAGGGGGAGGCCATGTGGAGACGCAGGCAGGGATCGGAGTGATGCAGCCGTAAGCAAAGGAACGCCAGGGATACCGGCAGCCACCAGGGGCAGAGAGAGGCGGGAGACTGATTCTCCTTCAGACCCGGTGAAAGAACCAACCCTGACAAGGTCTTGCATTCAGACTTCTGGCCTCTAGAGCTGTGAAAGCACAGACCTATGTTATTTTAAGCCACCCAGTTTGTGGTAATTTGTTATGGCAGCCCTAGAAAACCAATACATCGAGCGTGCAGGATATGTTAGCTAAATGGTCGTTAAATCGCAGATGGACACGAAGAGCTTTAGGACTGGGAGAATCCTGGAGACGCCCAGTTCAGTCATTTTCAGCCCTCGTCGTACGTTAGCTGGCTGCTGGAGCCTTCTCCCAACTGAATCAGAATTTCAGGGGGATTAATATTTTTAAAAGCATCCTGGGTAATTTTAATGTGCAGCCTAGGTTCAGAACTTCTGATCGATTTCACCCATCCCATTTTACAGATGAGGAGATAAAGCGTTAGCAAAGCTGCTATGTGGTCCAAAGAAGGAATTTTAAAAATCCCCTGTAAAGCATGGGGAGGAGAAAAACAGTTTACTATAGGAAGACAAAGGACTGTGCTTGTAAAATAAAATTTTAGTGAAAAAAGGAAAAGAAATGAATAAATTCATTTCATTTTTGGGTTTTGTAGGCACTAGTGATTAAGAGGGGGAGGAAGAGCTCACCTGCTAATATCTTCCAGTGACCTCCCTCAACCCTGGTTTTTAAAGAGCGTTTGTTTACATAGTACAAGAAACGTTTTATTTCTTAGACATGTATGCCGGTTCAGAATATTTATGAATTTTATGATTGCCTAAAATGAAGATTCTCTCTCTCTCTCTTTTTTAAAAATTCTTTTCAAGAACTCTGAATAGAGTCTAGATTTCTGTGTGGCAAAGAAAATGAATAATTGTGTTTAACGTCTTGTTATGGGTAAGTGTTTTAGTAAATAACCTAGAAGATTTAATGTTCAGTGTAATTGTTTGAGAAAAAAAGAGTGTCTGTTGAAACAGGACCTTGGTTCCAGAGATGTGGCATTAAATCTAATCGCCCTACTTAGGTTATCCCTCCTTCGGAGACTCATAAAGACAAGGGCAACAGGATAATTGGGATATTATGTACTCTTTAAAACAGCATGATTTAGTCCAAGTAGGAATTGCTGGGGCTCTAAATTAATCCCCGGGGGAACAAATGGAAAAATATATATGTGATATATTATTGAGGTATATATTTTGGTGCTTTGATATCTTGGAGTGTCTCCCATTAATCTGTCATTAATTTTAACCAGGGCAATCTGACGGTGATTAAAGCATATCGAGATAATCAGAAGCTAGAGAAGCCCGCCGAGAGATTTACTTAAATGATCTAATCAGCTATTCTTTTCATAGAAGACACAAAACTGAGGTCCTGACGACTCGAGGGCATTAACAATCCCAGGGCACTTTTCATAAGAGTCCGGGTATTTAGCCCCAGTGTCCTGGCCAAATTCCAACGCCAGCAATGCCATTTTGCCTCCCGAGAAGTCCCCCTGCAGCTACCAGTGGATACAGTATTATTCTTCCCTTCCTGTCCCAAAGCGTGAGGCTTTGTGTAGAGGTGGCAGTGTGTGCAGCCAGTCCGACGCTTCATTTCTGTTACGAGTGCCTGCATTTCGGCTAAGCTGCTAAGTACGTGGTAGGGGATGTTGACATGACTTGTGCTTTCGGGAAAATTACAGAAGATTTATTCTTTTGGAAAACTTGTTTTCGTGTTTTATAATAAATGATGTTAAGAATAATATTATTAAATAAAATTAGATAATGATCAGGTAGGAATACAAATCTGTATGTTTCTTTTGGTACCTTATTTTGCTTTGTAGAAGCTTAGACAAAAATTACCAGTGAGCGTTCTAGCTTTGAATGGCCCATACCAGGATATATAAAAAAAATTGTAAACTCAGCCACTTCTTAGTTTGTTAAGAAAATGTAAATAAAGATTTCTAAATGCTCAAAAATGCAGAAGACTTAAGTGTGGAGTGATGAGATTCAGGATGCCCTGGTTAGTGGGCTTGAGGCTCATTTGAGAAAACACTGAATTCAGGGAGCAAAGGCTTGATTCATTTGGCCTATGGAGCGGTTTCATAAGGGCGGGACTGGACAGCTTGACCAGCTATTTCTGGAATCCTGTGTTTTGAAACAGCCTGTCCACTTAGAGAGGGGGGACGTTTCCAGCTGATGCATGTGAGTGCGATGCCACGAGGAAGAGCTGGCTGCTTCTCATGAACAGAGCTGCCGACAACTCTAGGAAGTGCCCCGTGTCTTTTTTTTCCCCCTCTTGGCAGATTGAGAGAAACCAAGAGAGAAACTCTTGAGGGATGAGGGGAAACAAAGCAGAAAACTGGGAGAACAGTGGGTTCAATACAGATTGAAAAATTGTCATAATGAAGAAGAGAAAGTTCCAAGGATACCAGGGGGATACCCTAATTATTTCATGTTTCAAAGGTTGAAAATCCCAGTGAATTAGATCATTAGCTTGTATTTAGACATTCAAACTCCCTTTCTCCTTATTTCCTGCTTTAACATTAGTCAGCACTTTTTGGTTGCAGGTGACAGAAACAACACAAACACAAAACCAAGATGTCAGTGGGTGCAGGGTTATCACCTGGGTTCAGCTCTTCTCCCTCTTGCAACTCTTTCCCAGGAAGCCTCTTGCCTTGGGGTGGCAGGATAGCTTTTTGGCAGTTGCAAGCTTACACCCTGGCCAGCTCAGCAGAAAGAGCTCTCTTTCCCCAACCGTTGGAACGAAAACTCCAAGATTATCAGGCTGCAGCTGATTTTAGTCACATGCCCATCCCTGTGACCAGCAGGATGATACAGACTGTCGGAGTACGTGACGGACCAAGTACACTCAAACCAAAGGCACTGGGTGCCTTCCAAGGGGGAGAGCAAGTGGATGCTTCCGGGAGGAAGAGTATGGATGCGGAGCAACCAAAATGCAGGTGTCCATCACTGGCCTGTAAATGACCCTGCACGTATTTAAAAGTGCTGGCCTACACTTTTTTTCTTGACTTTGTAAAAGGTTACAACACATTTGACTCTAACCACGTAAAATGTAGAATCATGGAGCTGGACTCCTCTTCCAGTTTCCTATCTAGCGGAGAAATTCACTTCAGCATTCCTGCTGGGCAGGCTTGCAGCTTCCGCTCGAAGTCCTCTAGGGGTACTGTGTCTGTTACCCCATAAGGCAGTAGATTCCTTTTTAATAGGAAGTTAATCTTTCTCATTTGAAGTTGAAATTTCCTCCCTCCTCTCTTGACTTTGTACTGCCGTGGTCCCTCTTCTGCTCTTTGGACTTAAATGGAGTAAATTTAATCTGTCTAAGCTATAGTCTCTCAGCTCTTCCGAATCCCATTTTGTCTCTTGGCTACATATACCTATTGCTCCTTGTGTTCCCTTCCCCTCCCTCCCCCTCCAACTGCTCTTTTTTTAATAATATAAGGAAAGCTTACAGGTGCTCATCATCAGAAAACCCTGTCTCTCCACTTTCATGATGGTGTTGGCCACGTAACTCATTTTTAGAAGTTTATCATGCCTCTTTATGCGCTGGTTTTGGGCTCAATATAAAGAGTTTATCATGAAAGTGAATTTTTAGAATAGCACATCTTAAACATTTATGTATTCAATTTTAAAAGTAAAATCAAATTATTTTAGAAATGCAGGCTTTTAAACTTTTTTTGGCGCGTGTTCCAATTATTCTGTAAGACGGAGCAAATGGAGCATGATGAAAATAATTCTGAAGTGCCCTTAAATAGTCCGCGAATATAAATGTTCAGTTAAATTCTAAGAGAACAATGGTTTTGTAGATCAGAATTAAGATTCTAATGCACACTTGGCCTAGTAAATGAACTCTTAAGAAAGGCTGTCTCATTGTTCTGTCTTGTGCTACTGTTTTTTTTCTAGTAGGGTAAGTCCAAGCAAAGAATATTAAAATCTTGGCTTTTCAAAGGAAATTCAGAGGCTTAAAATAAAACTTTATTAATAATTGTCTGCTGGAGTTATCACTTACATTTCTGGATCAGTGTCACTTCCCTTTAGATAAATATCTCAGACATTATTTGTCTTAGACAAGGTAGGTGTATATCATTCCATTTCCTGGTTTTATTTTTTAGATCAGATTTATTCACTAAATTTTGTTGTGATTCTTAACTTATATTCTAGTTTTTAAGCATTAGTTAGCATGACTAAAATTTATCCATAATGAATCACTGCCATCTTTATAAAGAATAGTAGCAAATTTATTCATTTTTTTAGGTGATTATTGATGTTTTCATGACAAGTTCACTAATAATTAGCATTTTTTTCAATAACTGTAACATATAATGTCTGGTCTGTAAAAGTCTTTGGAAAGGGAAATTTGGCATCTTTAAGAAGCGTATACTTCTTGCAAGATAGGAAGGAGAAACCAAGTGGACTTTAAATGAGTTTTTGAAGCTTATAAGAATGAAAGGATGTGACCCCAAGTCTTAGGAAGATTGACTTCACTCTCTCTTCTATTTTCCAAACAGCTTAATGCTGATGTAGAAAGATTGATGGATCCTGAGTTGGCAGAACTATTAGTCTAAGAGGAGGAGGAATTGAGGATGAGTGTGTGGAAGGAAAGGCGCTAACAGAACTGGGTAGAAGAGAGGTGTGCAGATGCTGATGGTAAGAACAGAAGGGCTACTTGTCACATGTAATTTCTGCTGAAACCCATCACCCTGCCTTTGTTAATATTCTTACCTAGTGCAATTTGTTTTCCAGTGACTGGTCCAGGAATAATGTGCCAGGTGGAGTGAAAGTGTGGCTGGGTGGAGTGATACCCTGTTACTAGTCCCATCTGCTCACTGCCCCTCAGGCTTTTCAGCTGCAGGATTAAAGGCTAATAGTGAATGACAGGCACAAAACAGACAGTCCTCATACATAGTAGGTGCTCAATAAATGCCAGTGATTTGAGTGAAGACACTAGTGGTGGATGGGGCAGCTTTTGCAACAAGAAACATGAGTTAAGACAGTAAGTGTTTTAGAACCATTCCTACCTACCCGTGATTGAAAAGTTGACAACATCCTCCCTTCCTACCATTCTCTCTTCTTCACCAGGTACTTTCTGAGCACCTCCTAAATACTTAATTCGTTTTAGGCATTGTGTGTAGAAAAACAATCATATTATCCTACTTGTTTTTTTTTCTTTATTAAGTTGAGGCTGTGTACCTAATTTTTTGCTCTTAACTCCTGTTTTTTTGTTTTTGTTTTTTAAATCATCTTGAATTCTCCCAAATTATGTCAGGTTTGAAGAAAATAAAACAACACTTTTATTTATTTGTGTTAAACAGAGTGTGTCCAACAGAAACTGATGGTCAATTTTATGATTTAAATACAAGAGTAGGGTATTCTTCTTAACTAAAACATATACTGGAGTCAGATTTTTCTCATTAATCAAAGGGGTTTCTCCCTGTCCTTTAAATCCACTTTCGTGTTTATGAAGCCTTTTTTCCAGTGCCATCAGGAGGGAAAAACCTTTCAATTCAGTAAAAAGTCAAGATGATTCACTACTAGGCATTTTCAGATATACGGGGATTACTACCTATACTAAATGTTTATTCCAACACACATATCTAATACCAGTTATAAAACCCCTCTGCCCCCTAATATCTTCCCTTCTTTGGCCCATCTCATTCTCAAAGATATTCTTTTTTCTTTCTTTCTTTCTTGCTGGCACAAACTCCTTAATTTCTTTGTTTAGTCTGCTTTTATTTATTTTTTAAAAAATCTGTCTTTACATTTCTATGGCACCTATCACCATAGCACCCACTTTAATAGGATCTCCGCTAATTATCTTATCTTTACAACACAATGGGTTGGTTTGTTAGAACAAAATTTACATTGCATTTCCAATTATGGGCATTTATAGGTAATTGCTTAATTTTGATGTGGTAAAAACATGGTTTGCAATATTTTTAGAAATAGTAATGAGAAACACATCTAAAATAATTACTTTACAAATATCAATAATGCTTAATAAAGAAGCAGAATACATTTAATTAGGAAAGTCAATAAAAACTTTCAGTTGCCTTAAATAGTTAATAAAACTAGACTTCTAAAGGAGGTTGAGTGCATTGTTAATTTTTTCTTGAGGTCGAGCTAGAGCCCTGCATACTGAATGTGAAATCACGAATTTTCCTTTTTACCCTCCTTGACCATTGTGCTTATGGTGATTGTGGCCTCTGACCTGGATTGTCCCTCAGAGAAGGAAATGTGCTTACCAGATTAACATCAGTGCTTATCTTGGCTATGCAGTACAACCCCAAAATAGCATAAAAGTTTGTAAGGAGTGAAGAAATATGTAGAAATCAAAAAGGAAATGCATATATTTTTAGAAAATTCATTTGAATTCAGATCGTTTTTTAACCTCTGCTATATATTTAAATACCTGCTAGTTTTCTATTTTAAGCCTTCGTCATTGTTGTGATTTTTAAACAATAAACAAAGCAAACCATTAACTTTAGAGATATTTAAAAGCATTTCTGTTTGGCAGTAAGAATCAGAAAGAAAATATAACTAACACCGATTCTCTAGGTTTGAATAGAAAACTTGGATGATCTCAGTCATGTTTCCATGGATTTCATTAAAGAGGCATTTCAGCTCCATGTTACTCATTATGACTTATTAAATTTAATTAAATATGTTACTCTAATGTTAGTCTAAAATATTAAGTGTCTAATGAGTATTTCTGATTTAATATTAATTGCAAATCTAGAGCAGTAGGTACCATACAGAACAGAAGACATCCCCTGCCCTCAGTGGTATGTGTGGAGTGATGGGTGAGCACTGCAGTAAATGTGCCATGTGAGTGGTGGGCAGCTGAGATCAGAAATGAGGCTGAAAGGTGTGGGGGAGCAGATCATAACTATGTTTGTGGTTGAAAGTCCCATTTAAGTGCCAAGGATTTTGCTATGGTTTTCAATCCTTGGAGCAATTGGGCATATGTAGTGATGTCCCAGGTGATCCCAAACTGACATCACTCTGGCCCTCACATATCCGGGGCTTCTTGTGCAACTTCTTTTTTGTTTTTGTTTTATCTTTTGCATATTTAACTGCTACCTTTGGGCCTCCTTTGCAGCAAAATCACTCTTCTGATTCACCTCCTTGTCACCCTATTCCTTGTCTGTTCCTGTTATGTGTATATTCCTCTCAAATGCTCAAAATATTTTTAAAAAGTTGATGTCATAGCACTGTTAACTTCAGTGACCCCATTTCAAGTCCTAATCTGGTGTGTTGACTGGTGGGGGACTTAGGGGTTGACCACATAACACATATCTAAATCCTTCAGCTATGGAAACAAAGGAACCAAACTTCTAACAGCACTCCTGGGCATACGTAACAGATTCCTTCTAAAATTTCATCTCCTCCTCAGTATGGCTTTTTCCTTCTCCCCCCACCCCCAACTTCAGCTGTCACTCACTCTGACACATTGTGATGGGGAGTTTTCTTAGCTCAGTGGCTAAGAATTTAGCTGTATTGATTCATTACATTGCACCTGCGGAAATCCTAACGGAAAAACTTGGCACATGGAATTGAAGTCAGTCTGATAAACTTAAACCTCACAAACTGTTGCCGTGGTGTCCATATAGAATACCACCATCACTGACTGCTTCAGCGTTCTCGTCTTACATCTTACCTCTTTGCATCACACTTGCATTTTACATGGCGGAAAGTAGGAAAATAAGTTTCAGGATGATCACTTCCTTCCTCAGAAGCAGATGCTTGATGCCTATGGCCATGGGATTGCATCTAGAGCTTCCGTTAACATGAAGTGCGACAATGTACAGATTATTGTCTCCATAATGGCATTGCTACTGTAAGGACAGAGCTGACCCAGGTACCACCCCTGCAGGGGAGAAAGTAATGCCAATAACGTCTTTTTATTTGGGTGGCTCAGTCCCTTGGAACTGCGAGGCTGAGGAAGACCCAACATCTTTAGGGGCAAAAATATTGTTTAAAGGGAGAACGATAGTAGCCTTCTTTATTTTCTTCTTCCTAAAAAAAAATCTGAAGAGTTTTACTTCTTCACAGGATCTCTGAATGCTCTTTTAGGACCACTGTGTGTGCAATGCTGAGAGGGAGCGGTGCCTCTCCCAACTTTGGAGAAGTTTGGGTAGATGAACTTGTGAAAATGTTGTTTCTATAAAAAAGGAAATTTCCCTTTATGTCAGGAATCTCTACCTGTTTTGTAATTTATGTATTAACTCAGAACATATGTATCCTGTGTCTACAAAGTGCAAGGCCCAGTTTAGGAGCTGGGGATAGAGCAGTTTCCTTGCTCTCATGGAACTTCATTGCCGAGAAGAGAGATGGATTTTTTTTTTTTTTTAATGAGTAAATAGCTCATCTGTCACATGGTGATGGATGCTATGGAAACAATAAGAAAGGGAAAGAGAATGCTGGGTTGAGGGGTGGGTTTATTCTATGCAGATGTCAGGGAGGGTCTCTAATGAGGTGATGCTGGAACAGAGACCTGATGGAAGTGAGGGGTGAGCCGCAGATGTTTGGGGGAAGAGCAAAGAGGGGTGGGAGGTAAAGCGTGTTGGTATATTGGGAAAAAAAGAAAGAAGAACAATGAAAGGAGAGAGTACAGGGCAAAGGCGGAGAGGAAGTCAGAAAGGTGGGCTGGGGGAAGCAGAAATCATATAGAGCCTTTCGGGTGATTTTTAGAAATTTTTGTTTTTACTCTGAGTGATGGTATCTGATTTATGTTTTAAAAGTTCTGTCTGGTTGGTATGCTGAGAAGAGGATGGAGGAGGCGGGGTGGATGCAGGGGGACCCATTAGAAGTCTATGACAGCTATCTGCATGAGAAATGGTGGGGTTTGCACCGTGGTCGTAATAAGGAAGAGTTTGGAAGAGGTCATGTTCTGAATATATTTGTCTGCCACCAGCATTTGCCTTTGGCATGTAGGGTATATAAATGCAAGGAGTCAAATATCACTTGTTAAAAATTTGTCTCAACAATTGGTCAGTGAGTAGTAATTTCCCGAAAACGGGAGAGACTGGAGGAGGCACAGGCTTTCTGGAGAATCAGGGGTTTGGGGAGGGGCAGTAGGTGTGAGGCATTTAATAGTAGAGGCTGTGTCAGGTGGGCAGGTGAGTCTGGAGACCAGGGGACAAGTGTGGACTGGAGTCATGAACATAGAGTAGACATTTAAAGCCACGAAACTGGTTCAGATCGACAGTTGTGGGTATATACAGAAAAGTAAAGAGTGATAGTTGTGGAGCCCTGAGCCATCCTAAAGTCAGGGAGATGAGAAACCATTCTAGATGCTAAAACCATGAGCCACTGTATTTGTCTCCTATAGCTGCTGTAATGAGATACCAAAACCGAGGTGACCCGACACAACAGAGATTTATTTTCTCAGAGCTCTGGAGGCTAGACATCTAAAATCCAAGTGTCAGAAGCCTGTGCTCCCTCTGATGGCCCTAGGGGAGAAGCATTCCTTGTTTCTTCTAGCTGCTTATGTTTGCTGGCAATCAACGGCATTCTTTGACTCATAGATGTTTCACTCAGGTCACATTGTATACATACATTGTCTTCCCTCTGTGCCTGTCAGTGTCCAAATTTCCCCTTTTCATATGAACACCAGTCATGTTGAATTAAAACCCCTTCTAGTGACTTCATCTTAACCTGGTTAAAAATACAAAGACCCTATTTCTGAGTAAGGTCACATTCTTAGGTTTTGGTGGTTAGGTCTTCAACATAACCTTTTTTAAAGGACTCAATTGAATTCATACAACCAGTGAGGTAGAGGAGAACCAAGAGTACATGGTGTTCTGGAAACCAACTGAAGAATTGCTTCAGGTAGGAAGGCTGGGTAAACTGAGTCACATGTTGTTGACAGCAAAGGAGATGAGGCCTGAGACTGGCCATAAGATCGAGTGGGGTTTGTGGGGTCATTGGTGCCCTTGTGATGAATGGCTTCCATTCAATGGTGAGGATGAGAATTGGATAGAATTTCGAGAGGGAATGGAAACAAAGGAGCTAAACAAAGTAAGTATAGTAAGTACAGTTTTTTGACGGGTTGTGCATTTGAGGAAGAGAAAAATGGGGTGGTGGCAGTGGAGAAACAGAGTTCAAGTGAGTTTTTTAAAACAATGGGAGAAATAGCAGCATGCTTATGTGCCAGTGTTAATGAACCAGGGCAGGGGAAAAATATTGTGGGAAAAGAGGGGCAGTTTCAGGGTGATATCTGTGCAGGCAAGACGATATGGGATCTAATAGGTGATTCTGATGCATGCCCAAGTTTAGAAAGCACTGTGCCAGATGACCTCTAGGACCCCCGCTGTGTCCTGTGATGTATTTTACCCCTCAGCTGACTATGAAACCCCCTTTTGTTTATAATGATGATTATTGCCTAATGTGCATGAAGAGTGAGTTAAGATGCAATATGACCACAGTTTGCACACAGGCAGTTGTGCCATGGAAAATGGTAGCTCTCCATTTGTGCTTTACTCTGAGGGGTTTAATAAGCTACACTGTCTCTTTAAACTATAATTCCTGCCATTTAGAGGCACCTCTTCAGCATTGCCTGGGAGATTGGCTGCATCTCCAGCTGCTATTTTTAGATGACCCTGCATCAGACCCCGGCAGAGGGAAGAGCATGTCATGGGGGCTTGAAATATTTGTATTTGACAGGACTCAAACGGTCACATTAATGTCCTAATACCCAAATACTATTATAGCACATTTTGTATATTAAATTTATGTAAAATATGACTTAGTACAGTATTTCCATTAAAACCCTTCCAGAGAAAAATCTCCAGTTGAGGTTGTCAGACCATTGTACAATTTTATTTTGTTCACTATAAATTGTAGCTGTAGGTTGGTTTTATTACCTTAATGTCATGATTTTTTAGACTCACTTCTATTCTAAAATATTGTTTCCAATAAGTAGTTGTGTTTTCTTCCTCAAGTCAATTATTGTTTACTTTAATTTCTCTAATGTTAGAGAACTGAAAAGTGTTGACAATGGAAAAAGTTTTAATCGAAGCAGTTTTAGTAAAATAACTTGGTGTGAATAGATGTTTGCCTAGCACAGAGAATTATGCTTTAGTATGAGAATATTGACTGCACATGATTTGTTAGAAAGTTGGGATTATTGAGGCAATATACCCCATGCTTTCTGAGGTTTACATTTATCAAGAGGACGTCCCCTCCACCCACCTTTGAAGTAGTCAGGAAGGATTTGAATTGTTTTTCAGTACTGGGAAGTTATTTTCCTAGTTTCTCTGAATGTGTCCAAGGAAATCTGGATTCAGACTTGCCTTTCAGTATTCTGGGATTTTATTTATCCTCTGTGTGCTGATGTCACTTGTTAACTTTTTCACGGTGGAGCATCCACTGAACACCCCACAGACGACTGTCTGTGCCCAGCGCAGGTGATGCACGGTCTCTTGGGGCCTACGGTTCAGTTCGCAGCTTTTGTAGCGCATCCACGGCACTGAGAGCAACAACAGATGCAGGCCCAGGTGCTCTGGCTGCCCAGAGAGGTGGCTAACGCCCGGCTGCTGGGCATGGTGGCCAGTGTAAGCGTAGCTAATAGTGGGGAGTGACAGGGGAGATTTTCTAAAGTATGATATTATCAGTACTTTATAGTAATATATTACAAGATTTCACATTTTTTTTTAAAGGGAGGGGGGAGAGAGAGAGAGAGAGAAAGAAAGAAACATCGATGTGAGAGAGAAACATTGATTGACTGCCTCCCATATGCCCCTGTCCAGGGATCAAACCTGCAACCTAGCCATGCGTCCTAACCAGGGATTGAAATGGCGATCCTTTGGTGCAGGGGATGATGCTCCAACCAACTGAACCACACTGACCAGGGCAAGATTTCACATGTTTATATTCAGTTACTCTTCTATCTATCTATTGTATCCTACCAAACTTCCTATATGAGGGCAGACCGCGATAGAAAATCAAGGCTGAGAGCATTTGACAAGCCCAAGTTCATACAATTGGTAAATGTAGGAACCAGGCCTAAAATACAGGACATCTAAGCTTTGGTCTAAAGGATTTATACCCATAGTTAAGGAAATCTTTGGTTCTAAAATGAACCAAATCATGTTCGAGAACTGACAGTCTGGCAAATGTTTCAAGGATGTTTGAACTGTCTTTAAGATGCAAATCTGATATTAGAGCTTTGTGAAGTTTTGAGAGAGTTAGCCTGAGGTTGATGGTTGAGGTAATTTTGTGTTTAATGTTGCATTTGCTAAGCATGCCATAAAATAATGTTGGCTCTTTTAGAAGAAGTTATTTTTAAAATGCTTTATAAAATTTTATGTGTGCTATCATTGTTTCCAAAGGAGTTTTTGGTTTGTACTTTTTCAAGCATGAAATTTTATGATAGATAGCTCTTCTCTCTTTCTTTTTCCCTACTATATTTCCCCATATTTTTAAACCTTATCTTTATAAGTAGTTGAAGTTCTTTTGTGTATGTTTGAAATTATTTTTGTCTGATCAATTTAAAACTCTCAGGAAAACTTTTTCTAATAGAACAATTTATTTCATGCCTAGTTTAGCTTAAAGCACTTTTCAAAAGTCCGGTAGAGCAAGAATAGATTCTAAGTGTGTTCTGCTGGGACAGAGAGAATGGGCTGCGCTCAGGATCTCAGGCAAAATGAGAGAAGACAGGTTTAACGCATTTGAACTAACCCCTGCTCTTTACTGGAATGGAAAGAGCTAGTCGGCCGTGGCACTAGAAACTGGGTCCTGCAGCCTCTAGAATGAAAGCTTTTACTGTTGAGCATAGCTGTTTGTAGTGATATTTCTGAGAAAACAAACACAAAACTGCTTGCAGTCGACGGCAAAAAATGGCTTGAAGTTTGCCCTGTTTTCAGTTAATTGATGTACCTTCCAGTAAAAATAGATTTAAAGTTAGAACTTGCCCCTTTAGTGGAGGTCTAAGATGATGTTCAAAATGATCTGATTTACTGAAGAACTTTAGAGAAGCAAAATAAGTCTGATTTGACACATTCTTTTTATGTCATACTAGGTTATGAATAAATTAACAGCACAGGCCTGGGGATTTTAGTTGGCTATTAGGGGTCATCAGACTCTTCATGGGGTTCAGACTTGGGAGCCAATTCATAATGACCAGTTACCCCCCACTACATAGAGTTAAGCCAGATCCAGGTTGGACATTCGTTTCTTGGTCATGCCCAGTGTCCCTGCGCTGCCCACTTCTGAAGTGATGCTTTCTGTTTCTGAGATGCACAGTCTCCCTACTGCTACTTACTCAGATGCATTACCCAACCCTATGGCAAAGTCAAAGAGCATCCCTCTTTAGGAAATTCCGTTGCCAGCCAGGTGTCATCTCTCTTTCCTCTGAGACCCATATCATATTTGTACTTGTTTTATGAAATTAATGATATGAAAGTCATCAGCATGGACCTGGCACATAGCCACTCAGAGAGTATCAGCTTTCCATCTCTCATTTTAGTTTTTCTTATTTTGTGGCTATTGTTTATATGACTATATTGCTTTCATCAATTATTAGAGTAAATTTGATCTTTCCTACTTGTTTTAAAAATTGTTTTATAAAATACACATGCAAAAGATTATAAATTAAACTCACATTTTAAAACAACATTATGAAATGATCATCTGAGTACTGAGCTTAAGAAAGATCACCAGTTTTGCATGGAGTCCTCTGTCTCAGTCCATTCAGGCTGCTGTCACAAAAATGTCATAGACTGGGTAGCTTAGACGACGAAAGAAGCATTTCTCACAGTTTGGAGGCTGGGACATCCAAGATTAGAGCACTGGTAGATTTGGTGTCTGGTGAGGGCCGTTTCCAGGTTCACAGATGGTTGTCTAGCTGTGTTCTCACATGGTGCAAGGACTGAGGGGGCGCTTTGGGGTCTGTGCTTATAAGGGCACTAATCCTACTAATGAGGGTTCCATCATCATAACCATATCACCTTACAAAGGCTCCACGTCCTCATGCCATCACCTTGGAGATTATGACTTCAGCTTGTGAATTTTGAGGCGAGGGGCACAGACATTCAGACCACAACATTCTCTCTGACCACATTCCTCTCCCTCCTGGAGTAACTGCTACCCTGAATTTTGTGTTTGTAACTTCCTTGCTTTCTTTTATCATTAATCCAGATGTAGATGATTCTATAAACCATGTATTTCTAGATTTTCTAGCTTCTTGAACTTTATATTAGTGGAACAAAACTGTGTGCGTTTTTCTGACTTGCTTCATTGCACTTAGCATTACGCCCATGTGCTGTAGGTTGCCCTGCATGACTGCTGTGAATTTCCCTGTTGCCTAGTATTCCAGGGTGGAACATATACCCAGGTTTCAAAGGATGCCAGTTTGATACTTGGTCAGGGCACATGCCTAGATTGTGTGTTCGATCCCCAGCTGGGGCGTGTATGGGAGGCAGCCGTAGAGGCTCCTCTTTCACATCGATGTTTCGCCCTTTCTCTTTCTCCTTTCGTTTCACTCTAAAATCAATAAAAAATATCCTCAGATGAGGATTAAAAATAAAGAAGAATCTATCTAGGTTTCAGATATGACGATGTCGGTGTAAATATGCCAGGGCCCCGAGCCTAGAGGTTGTACGCAGGGTGGGATGGCTGGGCCTGTGTCCAGTAACGGTGTTCTAGGCATGACACCGCTTTGTTTCCCAAAGTAGTTGTGCTAATTATTCCTACCGCCGGCAGCACATACTTGTTCCTGTTGCCCCCAAACCTTTTCCTACTGCATTTGAAGTGCCTGAAGGACAGTCACCATATGAGGGGGGACCCAAAAAGCCCCAAAATTTATTTATTAAAAATTATGTATTTATTCTTACGTGTTTAAACTTCACTTACCTTCAAAGTAATACACCTATCAAGATGGGTTTTCCACCACTCAAAACAGTTTTTGAACTCGTCGATTTTGATGCTTTTTGGCGCTCCTGCTATTTTTTGCTCCACCTCTTCCACATCAGCAAAACATTTCCTTTTGAGGATTTTTTTTTTTTATCCAGGAAGAAAAAAAAAAGTCATTGGGGGCAAGATCAAGTGAATAGGGAGGGTGGGGACCCTTTTTGGTCAAAAACTGCTGAACGCTCAGTGAAGTGTGGGCAGGTGTGTTGTCATGGTGGAAGAACCAGTCACCTGTTTGCCATCATGAAATGGACAAATGCTTTGAAAGAGTCTTCCAAAAAAATTCACTAAAGCCGAACGCAGCCTCTCACAACAACACCAGTTGGTACACTGATACAGATGGGTTCCGAGAACACTCACCTAGCGGACAATGCCTGTAGTACAAGGGGCCCACCCTCCAGAAGACAGTTCCATGGCTTTTTTTGGTTCCCCCCTCGTAGTTCTCTCTGCATTTCTAGTTTTATCATTCAGTCTTTCACAGATTTCTGAAATATTGTATTCAAGAGCTGAATGAATTTTCCCGTTCTCTCTGAATTATTCTGTATTAGTTTTTATGAACCAAAGGGGCACTACATAGGAGAAAATCCACAAACTAGAATCAGGGATGTGGGTGTGAGCTTGGCCCACTACTTACTAGTTTTGTGATGACAACATATTCTCTACTGTGAAAACCAAGCAATCATCTCTACGTCACAATGTGGAATTGACTAACATAGTATCCAGCCCGTGTCAGAGTTCAGTTAATAGTGGTTAGTTCTGGCTTCCTGTCTAACTCAGCTCCAGCGTCAGTGCAGGACGGTTGAACGTGGTTCATCGGTCTGTGGCGTGATGACTCACCCAGGGACAACTAAGCCTCAGGACAAACAAAGCATTTGTCTGTGTATCTGCAGGGCAGCTCTTGGCCAACTACTTTGGTCAGTTTTCACTTGTGTGTCACCATGGTGCATCACTTCGAATCATTTTGGATAGTTTCTTTTCCTTTTCACCTCGCAGCTCCCTGAATTCTCTCATAGAAATTGTGTCTACTTTTGATGCTAACTGGCTGGATCACCTGGACTACAGGCAAGTCATAGAGTTGGAGGGCAAAAGCAGTTGTGTAAAACTGCAGTTCATTTAACAGAAACCTACTTACTGTGCTTCAGACCTGCTCAAAACCCTTTACAAATGTTGGTTCAGGGCATCCTCATAGCAACTCTGTGAGGTACATACTGTTATAACTGCCATTTTGGAGGTGAGAAAACTGACACCCAGAAATGTCAAATAACATGGCCAAGTGACAAAGCTGATAGGTGTTAGGGTCAGGATGCTGTTAGGTATATAAATGTTACCTCAAGCTAGTGAACAGGTGAGTGGATTTTCATTTATGTCACACGATCATTTTGTGTCCTAATGTTCGTGTGTCAGTTCAGCATTGATACCAAAGTTCAAAGAGCTATAACTTTGACACTAGAGCCCTACCACCCCCAGCCATGCTTCATTTCAGTGCATGAATGAACAGATTTAAAAAATTATTACCAGCTGAACATCACCCTCTTTATAATGTCTCTTGAGAGAAGTCCTGCTAGTACTCCGAATTGTAAATATTTTTCCTGAAATTATGAATTTAAAAAGACTTGCTTGGGGTCTTTTCCAATTTCTTAGTCTTAGGTCAAGATTGTAACTTGTTGTAATGCTTCTGATAAAATTAAGAAAGTATGTGGCTGTAAAGAATTTTAATCGTAGAAACTTAAAAACAATTCAGTACCAGTGATTGCATGAACTATGTTGATTTTGAAATTAACCGGATGCATTTTCTGCTTCAGTGTAGAAGTTCATCTCCTTCTCAAAAGAAATGAAACTTCATTAGTTTATATTTTCAGCCTACAAGTAACAACTGTTGAAAAACAACTTTTAAAAATAAGGTTAACACTACGACACCTAAATCTGTCTTTGTGTTTATAAAGCACTTATCTTGCAGTGCCTGGTAATTAACTCTCAGCTTTCATGACGTTGAAATATTTGGGCATTTTGGATACCATAATTGTGCTGTGTGACTTGAAGTAAATGCCAAGTCTTACATTTCTTTTAATTCCAAATTTCAATAAAGTACAGTGAATTTGAATGACATTAATAGGGATCTCAGGCAGAGCCTGGCATTTTCATAGTTTTTCAAAATTCTTAAATGAATTTTGTGCCGTGGTCCTTCTCTTCATCTATATCCAAGAGAATTTAAATGTAAAATGTGAATTGAAAAGGACTTTAAAAGGTACTTTGACTCTCTCACATTTCAAAGAGAACAGAAAGAGCTTGTTCTTGAGCCAGGGAGAAAACGATGCCCTGACCACTGACCGCTGTTGGGGCAGGGGCGCAGCTGCCCGAGCGCCCTGCAAAGCTGAGGACAATGCCAGCAAGCCACCTACAGGCCACAAAGCAACCAGGGAAAGCAGTCAGAGCCTGACCTGACTCTGCCTTAAGCGGCGCTTTTGGGTTTTCCTCTTTAGGAGTAATAACAATGAAAATGAACAGAAAACAAAAAACAGCATGAAAAAGAGAAAATAGCAGCGATTCAAGTCAGCCTTTTGAGCTCTTTTGAGTTCATTGGTCACAACACTACATTATCGCAAATTGGTCAGAAGTTTATTTGAAAAAAAGTATTTTGGCAAAAATTTCCATTTTTTTCGGCTTTGCCCATTTTCCCCTGATATCCTGAGTGTTTAGGCATAAAGTGGTCAAGTCCCGCTTCGTCATGCTCACACAGACCCTTCCTGTTGATTTAGCCCAAGGCTTAGGGGCGCCCCCAAAAACGCAAGGCTAAATGTTGGCTTTGCACATTTCCTTGGGGATTACAATATGAGTGTCCATTACGTGAGGTTTATAAGAATCCAAAGGATTGATTAATTAATTTATTTTTGGCAGAGATTTTGTTTTATAATTTCAAAGTAGGGAATATCTCTTTAAGCAAGACACGAATGCCAAATCTAAAAATAAAAACACTTGCCTATGTAAACATTAAGATTATATGAATAGCAAAAAAATTTGTACATGAAGTCAAAAGCCATTTTTTAAAATGAGGAAAGGTATGCAACTTAAATACCAGATAAAGGACATGCATTATATTATAATAGATACTAGTTTTTTCAGTGAAAAAAAAACCCAAAAACTCTTGTTTTCCAAAATTTTAATGGCAAAGGATATAAATAGGCAGCTCACAGAAACAACAACTGAAAAGGAAAAAGAAAGGAAATACCAAGGATTTAAACATAGAAGGACTGTTTAGTCTTCCTTATGTTGCTGAGTTTGTCAGTCCTCGGAAAAATGGGCAGCACAATATGGATTAGTTTGTTTTTATATTTGAGAAGTGAAAATGGCTCTACTGTCTTTTCCCCTATTAATGCTCATTATAAATGTTTTAAACAATACAAAGGAATAAAGAAGAAAAAAAAAGACCTGAAATTCCCATCATTCAGAAATACTCATTGTTAATTTTATTGTGCTGTTTTCGTCTAGGCTTTCATGAGTATACGTGGGTGCTCATGGACACACAGGAAAGCACCTAGAAGGACAGCCATAATTTAAAAAAGTGGGGAATGAGATTATAATCGGAAGGTCAGGTTAACACACAATTCTCTCTTTTTGCCTCAGACATCTCCAAACTAAAAATCTCATTTTCTACGTGGTCAACATGGTTGGGGGTAAAGAACGATGGCTGGGGACGAAGTGTCAGGGAATTCTTTATGTTGCCCTGTTAGTGGGATCACCTGGAAGACAGTCCAGAACAGATGGGTCCTGAGCATTTTCTCTCTTCGTTTAATGCTGGTTCTACCATATCTGCTGTGGCTCTGGCTCTCATAGAACTCGGGAGGTGGCATGGGGCTTGGAATGAAATAGCTCTTCCTGACTGTTGGTGATTTCACTGGATTATCCATATTCTTTCACAATAATACCATTTCATCTTGGTTCTAGAGGCTCTATGGACTTTGCCCTATGTACAGTCCCAAGAGCTTCTATATGCAGTTGATCAGTTGGTGATGCTTAGTTGCTGACTGAGTTTCCTTATGTGGAGAAGGGGCGAGTTCTCGTCTCCACTTACTTTGTGGATCTTAAGCAAGACTGGATTGACCTCTGAGTGTTTCTTTGCTACCAGATTCTCTTGAGCCTTACTTACTTTATTTTTAGCAGCCATTATTCTTACTACAGAAAAGTTGGGAAGTAGTTGGAAAATTGAGGTGGGAAGCTTAAAGTTTCTGTTAGTGACATGTACACTTGGTCCATCTCATCATTTTCTGTGACTCTTTTACAGTCATTTGCTCTTTCTTCTCAGTGTTGTCTCATGGAGTGACACCTTAACAGCAGTGCCCAGTTGCACATCTTTGGAACCACTGCTTACAGCCAATGATAGCTCATTGCAACTCAAAATTTCCTTTGGAAAAAAAAATCCCACTTTTTGCTTGCACGGTGGGTGCCATTTTGCCTTTACCTCGTGTGTAAAGTTTTCAGTTAAATTAAATATTTAAAAACAAGCGTGTTCTGTAAATACAAATACCTAAAGGTTATAGAGTCGTCCTTTAAGTCAATCTATAAATAAGTCTCTCTGTTAAAATTTTGTTTTTATAGTAAATGAGACTGTTTATGTAGTGTCTTCTAAAGTTTTAGAAAACACATCAGTTTTATAGTTTCTTAATATCTCTGCCTTTTATCATCATATACAGCTTTCTAGAACTTTACAGTTTCCTATCCTATTTATTCAAATGTTTTCAAGCTTAGGCCATGTGAGTTTGCTGCACATCCATGGTCAGTTGAATTTGTAACTTTTGGGGCTTTCATGTCTCCCATCTCACTATTTTAACAAATCCAGCACACACCTTGCTCTGAAGGGCTCTCTTGTATTAGGGGAATGACGGGATTCCAGTCAGGTTGAGGCTGACATTCATGTGGCACATTCCTGTTTCCAGGCACCAGGTTGGTGCTTGCTCTATCTAACTATCTATCTATCTGTCTATCTGTCTATCTATCTATCTATCTATCTATCTATCTATCTATCTATCTAAATGCTGGCTTGGTTTTAGGAATAATGTCTTCTAAAGAAGAAGGAAACTGATTGTATACCATGCATGATTGGCTGGAGTCGCTGCAGTAGATGTGGCCAAGTTCAGGAGCGGAACACAGTACTCAAAGGCACAAGTCCTTATAGTTAAGGACCTAGTTGCCCGGGACGAAAGCTAACAGTAACCCATGCAGTGACTAGGACTGGAGGTCTGCAGGAAATAGGATGGACAGCCACCCGGGGCTGCCTGGGACTGTCTGGTTTTAGCACTGACAGTCCTGCTTCTTAGGAGACCCCCTCCATCCCTGGCAAAGCAGGATGGCTGGCCACCCCTAGCATGAAGCCCTCCTGAGTAATCAGTTTCCACATGTGATTTGAAGTAAGAAAAAGGAGAACGATTGAAAATGGTCTTATATTATTAGGAAGCAGCCAGCTTCAAATGAAGTCGGTGAAAACTGGTGTATTGAACCTGGGAATTCAGGAGAAGCAGCGTTGTGTCCTGGAGACAGGACAGGCCCCGAAACCAGATGGCTTTAGGACTTTGGGCAGAATATTTCATATCTTTGAGTTTTCTTACCTGTAAAAAGGGGGAAATGATACAGACCTTTTGCATGTTGGTTGTGAATATTTTAGGGTATTTAAAATGCAGTTGTTAGGGTATTTAAAATGCAGTTGTTATGATGATCATATTATGAAAGATTACTGAGCTGAGAAAAGGTAAAAAAACAAAATGTGAACAGAGAAGTCAGGTAGACCCAGTGGGAATGCAGAAAAAAATCAAATTGGAAAGTATAAATTTATCAGTGTCTATCTAGTGGGTTCCATGGAAAAGGGAGACTCTATCTGGTGAACCCAAATATTGATGAAGAACAGTGTACTCTTGTGTGAGACAGGAGCAGTTTGTCATGTTGAATTATCTAAAACTTAGAGCTGGAAAAGAGGCTACCTATTAATCAGTCCCCCTCTCCCTTCATTTGATCTCTCAAGGTTGTCTAATTCTTATGCTCATTGGTAACCTCGGACTTTCTTTTTGGTTTCTCGGGGGTGCTGATGTCCTCACTCTCCAGGAAGGAGCCATTCTGGCCTCCTTCTCCCTAGTTTAGAGAGTAGAGTTGTGGATCACAGCCTTGACCTCCAAAGAATCTAGTGATATCGCTTCAGTGGGGGTGGGCCTGGGGGAGCATGAGAACTGTCACCAAGTAGCGGAGCAGGGCGCAGTGAGGGAGTAACAGGGCAGAATGGATGGGTGGCTTGATTTGGATGGATGAGTGAACTGGAAAGGGTTTTGAAGACGGCGGCATTTGACCAGTCTTAAAGGAATAAAAAGACTTCAGTAGATAAATGAAGGGGACAGGGATAGTAGAAGCAAAGCTATGAAGATTGCGTAGATGACATTCTAGGCTCTGGCGTGGTGTGGTTTCTCACACTGTGTCATTGGATTTGTTCACTCCCTATTTGGCGTGCTGTAGGTGAGAACTGTGCTGTGAATGGATGAGTGTGTGCATGTGTTGAGTAGAAGAGGTACTGGGGTTTCACTATTGGTTTCTCTTTACTTTGTCACATCTTCTCTCAGTCCTGAAGCCCAGCGCTTAGTCATGGTTGAAGCAAAGGAGAAAAGAGTCAGGAAAGAACTTTGCTGGCCACCATTGATTTCATACTGCTTTCCTATGCCCTGGAGAGATTTAAGGCTAACCATCCGCTGGGACCTCACAGGTGATTTCCTAACAAGGATGATGCCTTCACAGCTGCTGCTTCTGCTTCAGCCTCTACCTTCACACCAGCATCTAGCTGTACCTCTCCAGCTCCTCTCAACAGACCTTTTGTCCCCCCCAGTGTCTTGTGCTGGTTCTCACACTTACTACCTCCTCCTAGTCCATGGGAAAACTTGCAAATGAGACCCACTGCCATCAGTGTGGTTTCTTCTCCAGTGTAACCACTTGGTCAGACAGCTGTGGGTCAGGTAGAAGTCCACTGGGCCATGCCACAAACTCCAGAGAATGATTACTAAGCTCTTTATTGAACTCTTTGAAACTCTACCTACCGAGTTTGAGGGAAAGGAAAGGAAGCAACCAATTTTTCTCTTGTGAAAGGAAGGACAGGTGGAATCTTCATATCACCAAGCTCTCTCCAGTAATTCTCTCTCTCATCCTTATCTTCTGTACTCACAAGTCTTCTTCTACTTTTGTAGGAGGAGCTTGGTTAGAATAGATATATTTACTAGGTTCTCACTCAAATCCCCAATGAACTGGTAAAATCTGTTCTCCGAAAATGCAAAGCAGAGAGTCCCAGACCCTGGTTAGGATGAGCCTGCCAGACAGTAGCTACCTCCATAGTGAAAAACTATGTGAAAAGCAATGTGAAAAGCAAACTTGAGGTTTAATTTTGTGTGTCAACTTGGCTAGACCATAGTACCCAGTTTTCAATCCAACACCAGTCTGCATGTTGCTATGAGGTATTTTTTAGATGAGATTAACATTTAAATCAGTGAACTTTGAGTAAAGCAGACTACTCTCAATGATGTGGGTAGGCCTCATCTAGTCAGTTGAAGGCCCTGAAGAGGAAAGACCGAGATATCCCAAGGAAAGAGGAACCCTGCCTCCAGACTGCCTTCAAACTTCAGACGTAACGTTCAGCTCTTCCCTGTGTCTCCAGACTGCTGGACTTGCCTACGGATTTCAGACTTCCCAGCCCCCACAATTGCATTAGCCATTTCCTTAAAATCAATCAATCTATGTATCCATGTATCCATGTATGTTTGTATGTATATATGTATGTATGTATGTATCTATCTATCTGTCTACCTACCTACCTACCTACCTACCAACCTGCCAATCTATCTGTTGGTTTTGTTTCTCTGGAGATCCCTGACTAAAACAGCAACTACTTACACTTTACCACATCTGTGCTTTTAAAACTCAGGTGACACTAAATCTATTGTTTGCCTTCCTTTTTTCTTTTTTTGATTATTTCCAGATGGGTTTTTTCTCTTATGTTTTATTTATTTTTAATTTTTTATTTAATGAATTTATTGGGGTGACACTGGTTAATAAAATTTACACGTTTCATGTATGTGATTCTATAATACATCATCTGTTTTTGTATTGTGTGTTCACCACCCAAAGTCAAGTCTCCTTCCAACACCATTGATCCCCCCTTAACCCTCTTCTATATCTCCCCCATACCATTTTCCCTCTGGTAATCACCATCCTGTTGTCTGTGTCTATGAGGTTTTTTTTTTTTTTTTTGCTTTTTATCTTTTTCACCCAACCCACCAACTCCACCCCTCTGCCAACTGTCTATTCTCTGTATCTATGAGTCTGTTTCTATTTTTTCGTTTCTTTATTTTCTTCATTAGAGTTCACATATAAGTGAAATCATATGGTACTTCCCTTTCTCTGATTGGCTGATTTCACTTAGCATAATAGTCTCCAAGTCCATTCATGCTGTAGCAAAAGGTAAGGTTTCCTTCTTTTTGTATGGCTGAGGAGTATTCCATTGTGTAAATGTACCACTGCTTTTTTATTCACTCATCTATCGATGGACACTGGGGCTGCTCCTAAATCTTGGCTATCATAAATAATGCTGCAGTGAATATAGGGGTGCATATATTCTTTCAAATTAGTGTTTTGGGGTTTTTTTTAGATATATTTCCAAAAGTGGAATTGCTTGGTCATAAGGCAGTTCCCTTTTAGTTTCTTGAGGAAAATCCATACTGTTTTCCACAGTGGCTGCACCAGTCTGCATTCCCGCCAACATGGCATCAGGATTCCTTGTTCTCTAAATTCTCGCTAACACTTGCGGTTTGTTGATTTATTGATATGACCATTGTGACAGGTGTGAGGTGATATCTCATTGTGGTTTTAATATTTACATTTTTATGGTGATTAATGACATTGAACATCTTTTCATGTGTCTATTGGCCATCTGTGTGTCCTCTTTGGAGAAGTGTGTATTCAGGTGTTTCGCCTATTTTTAATTGGATTTTTTATTTTTTTAATGTTGAATTGTATAAGTTCTTTATGAATTTTGGACATTCACCCCTTGTCAAATGTACCATTGACGAATATGTTCTCCCATTCAGTGGATTGTCTTTTCATTTCGTTGATGATTTCCTTTGCTGTGCAAAAACTTTTTAGTTTGATGTACTTCCATTTGTTTATTTTTTTTGTTGTTCCTCTTGCCCGAAGAGATATATCAGAAAAGAATATTGCTACAAGCAATGTGTGAGATTTTACATCTGCCTATGTTTTCTTCTAGGATTTTTGTGGTTTCCAGTTTAACATTTAAGTCTTTGATCCATTTTGACTTTATTCTTGAGTATGGTGTAAAAAGGTGGTCTAGTTCTTTTTTTTTACATATATCTGTCCGATTTTCTCAACACCATTTATTGAATAGACTGTGTTTTCCCCATCGTATGCTCTGTCCTTGTTTGTCAAATATTAATTGATCATAAATGTGTGGGTTTATTTCTGGGTTCTCTATTCTATTCCATTGATCTATACGTCTGTTTCTATGCCAGTGCCATGCTGTTTTGATTACCATGGCCTTGTATAGTTTGATATCAGGTAGCATAACTCCTCCAACTTTGTTCTTCTTTCTCAAATTGCTGTGGCTGTTTGGGGTCTTTTGTGGTTACATATAAATTTTTGGAATATTTGTTCTAGTTCTGTGAAATACTGCATTGGAATCTTGATAGGAATTGCACTGCATCTATAGGTTACTTTGGGTTGTATGGACATTTTTAATGATGTTAATTATTCCTATCCATGAACATGGCATGTGCTTCTACTTCTTTGTATCTTCTTCAGTTTCTTTCTCCAGTGTCTTATAATTTTTCCAGTATAGGTCTTTATACCTTGGTTAAATTTATTCCTAGGTATTTCATTTTTGGATGCAGTTGTTAATGGGATTGTTTTCTTAGTCTCCCTTTCTGATAGTTCATTATTGGTATATACAAATGCAAATGATTTCTGGATATGAATTTTGTATCCTGCTACTTTACTGAATTCATATATCAGTTCTGGTCATTTTTGGTGGAATCATTAGGGTTCTGTATATACAGTATCATGCCATCTACAAATAATGACAGTTTTATTTCTTTTTCCCAGTTTGAAGGCCTTTTATTTCTTTTTTCTTGTCTGATTATTGTGGCTAGATTTCCAGTACTATGTTGAATAAGAGTGTTGAAACTGCACACCCTGTCTTGTTTCCAATCTTAAGGGAAGCACTTTTAATTTTTGCCAATGGAGTATGATGCTGGCAGTGGGTTTGTCATATATGGCCTTTATTATGTTCAGGTATGTTCCCTCTCTTCCCACTTTGCTGAGAGTTTTTATCATAAATGGGTGCTGGATTTTATCAAATGCTTTTTCTGTATCTATTGATATGATCATGATATGATCATCAAAATGAAGGATATTTGTCCTTTATTTTGTTGCTGTGGTGTAGCATGTTTATTGATTAGCAGATATTGTACAAGCCTTGCATCCCTGGAATAAATCTCAGTCGACGATAGTGTACGATCTTCTTTAATGTATTGCTGTATCCAGTTTGCTAGTATTTTGCTGAGGATTTTAGCATTTATGTTCATCAGGGATGTTGGCCTATAATTTTCTTTCTTTGTAGTGTCTTTATCTGGTTTTGGAATTAGGATAATGCTGGCCTTATAAAATGACATTGGCAGTCTTCCCTCCTCTTGTATTTTTTGGAATAGTTTCAGAAGGATAGGTGTTAGTTCTTCTTTGACTGTTTGGTAAAATTTACCCATGGATCCATTTGGTCCAGGACTTTTATATGTTGGAATTTTTTTTTAAATTACTGCTTCAATTTCATTAGTTGTAATTGGTTTATTCAGATTTTCTGATTCTTCCTGATTTAGTTTTGGAAGATTGTATGTCTCTAGGTATTTATCAATTTTGTTCAGATTGTTCTTTGTTGGCATATAGTTGTTCATATTATTTTCTTATAAACTTCTGTATTTCAGTTGTTTCTTCTTCTCTTTTATTTCTAATTGAATTTATTTGGGTCCTCTCCCTTTTTTTCTTGATGAGTCTGGTTAAAGGTTTGTCAATCTTGTTTATCTTTTCAAAGAATTAGCTCTTGGTTTCATTGATCTTTGGTATTTTTACTTTTTCAGATTCTGTTTGGTTTGTTTCTGCTTTGGCCGTTATTATTTTCTTTCTTCTACTCACTTTTGGCTTTGTTTGTTATTCTTTTTCTAATACTTTTAAGTGTAAAATTAGACTGTTTATTAGAGATTTTTCTTGTTTCTTGATGTAGGCCTGTAATGCTGTGAATTACCCTCTTATAACTGCTTTCGCTGTGTCTTACAAATTTTGAGTTGTTGTGTTCTCATTTTCATTTGTTTCAAGTGCTGATGCAGTGTGTTGTCATAGGTGAGCTGTACAAGTGCTGGTTTGACCACGTGGCTAGGAAATCAGAGAAGTGCTTATGGAGTAGGGACACTTGAACAGAGGTTGAAAGGGTGGGGAGGTGTTGATTATTCAGCTATAAGGCAGAGCACATTCAAAGAAAACGAAGAGCAAACACATTAAGCTGGAAATCCCAGTGCTAAGGAAAGATCTGTGGACTGTCATGTGGATTTATTTTCTATTCTTTTAAACTTTTCTTTCCAACTTCGGCTATGTGCTGGTCAATGAGCATTTCCTAAGATACATTTTAGTTGTGTTAGGTGTTCCTGGCCAAAGAGGGCCTCATCTGAGAAGTCTTGCTTAAATTTATTGATCCATCACTGCCCAAATATATCTGATGACAGAGCACCCCCTGTGTTTTTGAACAGCAACACTTTTTAACATTTTATGGGATTTGTGTTCCATGGAGCATTGTTTAGGGAACATTGGTCTATGATCACATTATCCAACCTCAGCTTTCTGCATAAAGAAATATCTTACCCTTGTTTCAAAGCAATTCTGTAGAAAAGCAGTTTCAGGTAGTGGTACATACATTGTGATATAGACTACTGTGTCAGAGTGTGTGTAACTCGCTTTGTATAGAAGTCTGCCCTTATCCACAGTTTCCGTTGCCTGTGGTCAATCTCGGTCTGAAACATTAAATGGAAAATCCCCAAATAAAAACTTTATAATGCATTTTAAATTGCTTACCATTCTGTGTAGTGTGATAAAATCTCATGCCAGCCGCCTCTGTCCAGCCCAGGACATGAATCACCCCCTTGTCCAGCACCTCCGTGCTGCAGATGCTCCCTGCCCTTTAGCCAGTTAGTAGCTATCTCGGTGATGGGATCAACTGTCCAGTAAACATTGCTTGCTTTCAGGTCACCCTCATATTACTTAATAATGGACCCAAAGAATAAGAGTAGTGATGATGGCCATTTAAATATGCCAATAAAGCCATAACATGCTTCTTATAAGTGAAAAGGTGAAAGTGCTCGATCATAAGGAAGGCAAAACTATCATATGCTGAGGCTGCTAAGTTCTTTGGTAAGAATAGATCTTCTGTTTGTGAAATTGCCTTATTTATAAATTAAACTTTATCGTAGATACGTATATATAGGAAAACACATATATATGGTTTGGTGCTATCTGAGGTTTCAGGCATCTACTGGGGAGGGGTTTTGGAACAGATCTGCTGAGAGTAAGGGGGGACTACTGTAATTCTCTTCTCCTACTCTGAACTTGGGTAGCTATTTTTATTTTATGATATTTGATTGGTGATAATAGAACAAATACATAATCCTATATATAGTTACGTAGTCGAGGGCATCTATGTGGAACAAATACAACAATTTGTTACTAGATACCTAGTAATTGCTTGTTGAAAGAATGGAGGTATGAGAGACCTCAGTGTTCTGGCTTCACAGATATTTTACTGAGTAGTTGCAACACATGTAATCCTCTCAGTAGGACAGATGATAATATTAAAATATTTCCACCTGCAACATTTCCATTATATATTTTTAATCCTCACCTGAGGACATGTTTATTGATTTTTAGAGCGAGAGAAAGGAAGAGGGAGAGAAAGAGAGAGAGCGAGAGAGAGAGAGCAAGAAAGAGAGAAAGAGAGAAACATCAGTGTGAGAGAGAAGCATCGATCAGTTGCCTCCTGTACACGTCCCGACCAGGGACGGAGCCACAAGCTAGGTATGCGCCCTGATGGGGAATTGAACCTGCAGCCTTCTGCTTTATGGGACGATTCTCCAACCAACTGAGCCACCTGACCAGGGCCCATTATAATTCTTTCTCAGTAAGAGGGATATCTGGTTTATAAATAAATTAATAAGATAATTCCTTTCATCATGTATGTATGTCTATATGCACAGATAAGTCACTTCATATTATTTTGTTACAGAGAACATTAAATTTTGGGGAATGTTATCTAGCGTTGTGTCTCTTAAATGGGAAATTTAAGTATTCAAGGAAAGGAGCTAAATGTTTTGTTCATTGTACATAGAAAGCGCAGTGTAGATCTTGGGTTTTTATGATTGCAGGCTTCAAACTTCTGACAAGGCAGCTGCTAAATCAGTCAATGTCAAGTGCTGTCTTTTTGTCGACTGACAATTGGTTGGTGTTGCTCCATTTTACTGAAAGAAGAAAAGCACCCAAAATGGCCCCATCTGTTGGATGTGACGCAACGGATGGGAGGGTGGTAGCATGAAGCAGGGAAAGGGTGTTGCTGAGCTCGAATCGCAGACCGTTCTTAAGATACAAAAGTTACTGTATGTGGGTAAGTTTTATTCTGTCAGGTTTAAATCTTTACTAGAAATTGTGTAAGTAGGTTATAGGAATCTATTGGTGGAAATATATCCCTTTCTTTTTGTTTACAGAGTAGTCTTTTTTCCCCTCTTTATTTCTTGGGATGTTATTCTTGAACCAGAAAGGCAAAGTTTTTCTTTGAGAACTTAATTAAATGGTTCAACGGCATGAACTACTTTTACTTTTCATGTGGTTTAATTATCTGAATAAAAACAAAGCCTTCCCGTGAAAACCATTTGTTTTTGTTAATCAAAATTAATGAATGATGCTTATCAGGTGAAAGAGAAAATTGCCCATTAAGAGCTTGTGGTCTCCAGGAAGATTGCAAGGCTGTGCTGGTAAATGTTTAACAGTCTGCTTTCTGGGGGAACAAAAGGCTCGATTTACAGTGTGTGCCATTTTCTGTGGTAAAAATACCCCCACCATGGTGAATTTCAAGCCACCAACCGGACATCACATGGATGTCAGGAAGAGATAGGCAATAGCATACATTGTAGCGTGTTTTCCGTTACAGGTACAGCAGATGTAAATAAAGGCAAGAACATAGATTATGATACAATGTAGTGAAATAATTGGGAAATGATGAGATCTGAGTATTTATCACCTTTGCTTGTAATATAGTTTAATTGTAATTAAATTAAGCTTACATGATTTAATTTTTAAAATGATTGTATTTGGCAACTTGCTCACAAAATTCCCCCAAATTTAACAACCTGCTGTTATGAGCCAGTATGAGCTGGCTCTAGCACCCAACTGGTGGGCCAGACCGGTGTTAGGTCTCTGTGTCCCGTGCTTCCTAGCTGTGTGACAATAGCACCTACCTCTTAGGCTTGTTGGGAGGATTCAATGAGATATGGAATAGAGGTTGTTAGAGTAGTGCCTCACGCCACAGTAAGTGCTCAATAAATGTAAGTTATTATCACTGTTAGATCTTTTGTAGTAAAGGGAGTGCAGTAAGGCCCTATGTGTCAGTATCTTAGTCATTGTAAATGAAATGAATTTAAGAATGGGCTGAAGGTTGGTAATAAAAGGCCCTAAACTAAATTAGCATAACCTTTTTATTTTTATTTTTTTGTTTTTAGTAAACGCAATTTCTCTTTCAACTCAAAATTCTCCCTTTTTTCCCATGGCTTTTCCCACATAGCCTGACTCTTCTTCCCTCCGTTTTATCAGCAAGGTTGGCATTGTCTTTATGCCGTCTTCCCAGAGCGATTGCAGTATTGATGCCAGAGTATCTTGTAAATTAGCTTTGATACAGGGAGCATCTGTAGCCCTAGAACGAAGCTGGCATGTTATTCAGAGTCCAAAAAAGACATCTGAATATAAACTGACTGTAAAGGCTGCAATTGGGACTTTGGGGTTTGGGGTAAGAGGGAAATGAAGTTACTGAAAGTTAAATAATAAAAAGCAAAGATTAAAATCTAAATTATTTAATACTAAATACCAATTTTTTTCAGTTAATAAGTACCCCCTTATTAGATTGAACCTCACTGACCTAGAATCTGAAAATTCAGAGAGAAAATCATTAAAATTTTTTTAAAGTAAGACATTCAAGTTATTTGCCTAACCTGAACTTTTTGGATCTCATGAGTAAGCAAAATCTAGTCTAAAAACAGAATTCTTTAATGTGTAACTTTTATTTCAGTCCAGTAAATAATTTTGTTGATTAGGAATATTTATGATTTAAAGTCACAGAATATTTCAATAATAGTGGTTTAAACCAATGATTCTCAATATTTTTGGTCTCAGGGTTACTTTAAACTTTAAAATTTTTTCAAATTTCCCCTCCTTCCTTTTTTTTGTTTTATTTTTCAATTACTGTTTACAGGCAATAATCACTTTCAGGTGTACAGCATAGTGGTTGGACGATCATATACTTTTACAAGTGTTGTCCCGATACTTCTAGTACCTACCTGGCACCGTACATAATCACACAATGTTACCGACTCTCTTCCCTGTGTTTACTTTACATCCCCGTGACTACTTTGTAATTACCAACTTGTACTTCTTACTCCTTTCACCGTATTTACTCATCCTCCAATCCATGTCCCACGCTGGCAATCATCAATCCGTTCTCTGTATCTATGAGTCATTTCAATTGTGTTGTTTGTTTATTTTGTTCTTTAGATTCCACGTATAAGTGAAATCATTGGGTATTTGTCTTTTTTTGACTGACTGACTTCACTGAGCATAATACCTCTAGGTCCATCTCTACTATCACAAAAAATAAGATTCCATTCTTTCACTCATGGCCTTGTAATTTCGCATTGTATATATGTACCACAGCACTTTTATCCGCTTGTCTATTGATAAGCACTTGCATTGATTCTATAACTTGTCTATTGTAAATAACGCCACAATGAAGATAGTGAGGCATATATTCTTCTGAATACATGTTTTGGGTTTCTTTGGATATATTCCCAGAAGCGGAATTGCTGGGTCCAAAGGCAGTTAAGTTTTTCATTTTTTGAGGAAACTCCATACTGTTTTCCACAGTGGCTGCACCAGCCTGCATTCCCACCACAGGGCGCAGGGGTTCCCTTTTCTCCAGACCCTGCCAACACTTGTTTGTTGATTTATTGATGATAGCTGTTCTGACATGTTTGAGGTGGTATCTCCCTATGGTTTTGATTTGTATTTCCCTGATGATAAGTGATGTTGAGCATCTTTTCATATGTCTATTGTCCTTCTGTATGTCCTCTTTGAAGAAATGTCTATTCAGGTCCTTTGGCCATTTTTAAATTGAATTGTTTGTTTTTTTTGATGTTGAGTTGCACAAGTTCTTTGTAAATTTTGGATATTAATCCCGTATCAGATGTATCATTGGGGAATATGTTGCCCCATTCAGTAGGTTGTCTTTTTCATTTTGTTGATGGTTTCCTTTCTATAGAAAGACTTTTTCGTTTGATGTAATTCCATTTGTTTACTTCGTTTCCCTTGCCAGAAGAGATATATATCAGGAAAATGCTACTAGAAACATTGGAGATTTTTACTGCTTATTTTTTTTTCTAGGGTGTTTTTTAAGTCTTTTTTCATTTAAGTCTTTAATTCTTTTTGAGTTTATTCTTGTGTATGGCATATGAAGTTGGTCATTTTAACAAAAGCTTTTGTTTCTTTTTAACATTTAAAAATATTTTATTTATTTATATATTTTTAATTTTATTATTTTAAACAAAGATTTAATTTATTTTTAGAGAGAGGGGAAAGGAGGGAGAAAGGGAAACATCAATGTGCGCTTGCCTCTCATGTGCCCCCTGCTGGGGGACCTGGCCTGCGACATAGGCATGTTCCCTGACTGGGAATAGAACTGGTGACCGTTCAGTTTGCAGGATGGCACTCAATCCACTGAGCCACACTAGCCAGGGCTTATTTACTTATTATTAGAGAGAGGGGAAGGAAGGGAGAAAGAAGGGGAGAGGAACATCGATGTGTGAGAGAAACATCAGTCAGCTGCCTCTCACACCCCCCCATCCAGGGACCTGACCTGCAACCCAGGCACGTGCCCTGACTGGCAATCGAACTGGCAACCTTTTGGTTTGCAGGATGAAGCCCAACCCACTGAGCCACACCAGTCAGGGCGAAGCTTTCGTTTTTTATATTGATATTTACCATTTTAGCAATTAAAAGTTTCATATTTATACTGTTTATATTTAATTAGTAGTTTCAGTTAAGTTTTCTTGCTTTGTTTATAGATGCTACAAAAGCCCTCATTCTGGTTGGGTCATGAAAACTTAATAACAGTAAATGTGGGGTTCCATCTCCTCTTCACTTAGATTGTGGTTGAATTATCGGGGTCTGCTGTACTGTCAGAACTTTGAAGGACTCTCCATCTTGCTGTTTTCGTCTGGTTGTCAATCTCAGGCCCTCACAAGTCACCTCTGAGATGTTCCTTATTCTTGTGTTCATGGCCTTTTTGGTCTAGAGGTTCTGTGTTCTTTCTTGGCACACACCAAGGCACTGCGTCCTAGAATCCGAAGGCCACTGCCCTTGGGGCTGTCTGTGGCTCTTTCTGCCTGGACTTGGGGCTCTGAGCCTGGCCTAGGGGTACACAGTCACCTGTCTACTCTCTTTATTTCCTTCCCCACCTCGCCTGAGTGATATTCTTAAGGTCACCTTCTCTCTGATGTTTTTCTGTCAAGGGATATACAACACAATCTCCTTAATGGTTTTAGGCATCAGGAAATTCAAAAGTGGAGAGTTGACCACCATTTCTTCCCAGCTCCCCCAACCCCGCTGAGTCTGTGAACTCTGCAACTCTGAAAAGAGAGGAGTGAGAGGTTGGGGAGGTGGAAGGAGACATTCTGGGAGAATGAAAAACAGTTGGCACTTGAATAAAAGTCCTCCAGCCACGTAATCCGATGCTATTACACCTTTGCCAGTCAATAAAGAATGTTGGGTCCAGCAGCTCCTCAGATTTTGAAAAAAATATTTATTCGTTTCTTTCCCCTGGTTTGCTTCTGTTGGGTCTGTGTTTTTCAAACTGTGGACTGGACCCATTACTGGGTCAGAACATTGATTCAGTGCTTCAAGACTAGCATTGAAAAAAGGAATATACTTATTAGAACAAAATAGAAAAACGTTAGAGGCTATCACATAAAACAGATATTGTTTTGAAACTTCTGTTTTATATACCTGTGTGTGTCCTGGGCTTTGAGATAAGATGCATTTCTTACAGAGGTCTTTAGCCAGAGTTTCAAAAAACTGTTTTAGATCACCCTCAGCTGCCCCCAGATTTGGAATATCTTAAATTTTCTTGTTATCATAGAAAAATGCCCATTCCTAATATTTTTAAAATATAGGGTGTATAGGTTATAAACTTGAGTCTGTTTAACTGAAAAATGTCATCTTTTTTTGTTCTTAGAGTTTGAGAGGATATAAAAATATTTTCCCTCACAATTTCAAAGGCATAGTTTTGCTGATGGGAAGACTGATGCTATCGTAATTTTGTAGGCAAACTTTTTTTTTTTCTTCTTTCTCTGAAAGCTTTCTTCGGATTTTCTTTATTTTTAGATTTCTGAAGTCTCACTAGGGTATTTTTGAGAGAGTTTTTTTGTTTGTTTGTTTGTTTGCTCTGCTGGCACTTGGTTTATTCTTTAGAGCTGAAGATACAAGTGGTTCTTTGTTCCCTTGTTTCTGAACCTCCTATTAAATGGATTTGTTTACAGATTTCTTACCTTTTCTCTCATATTGTTTATCTCTGTTTTTTGCTCTTCGTTATGGGAATTTTTTCCCTCTCCTTTTTGTCTTGAAGAAGGCTAGTTTGCATGTTCATCCCATTATTTCATCTTCCCATTGGTATTTTATTTTAACAACCATATTTTTTGAATTTACTTTTAAAATTTTACACAGAGTAAAATTCGCTCTTTTTGGAGTATAGGTCTGTGAGTCTTGACAGATGCGTATAGTTGAGTGAGCGCTTTCATGATGAAAATACGGAACACTCGAGTCACTCCAGAAAATTTGCTTCTGTTGGCCCCTTTGTGGCTGACTCAGCCCTGCAAACCAAGCCCACGTCAGCCCTCTTTCAACAGGTATATTTGAATTATTTAATTCTAGTAGGTTTTTAGTGTTTTTGAGTTCCCTTCTTTCCTAAGCAATTTGCTCTTATGTTGTTGATGTCAACTGACTATGTTGTAACAAAGTAACATGAGGTAATATCCTTTAGAATGTTTTTCAAGGATCTCATGCATGAGTTATCTATTTCCTCCGGGGTTCGCCCTGCTCTCCTGTGCACACACACTCTCCCTCATATTTACATCTTTGTCCTTTTCTTTGTTGCTTTTGGATTTTCTTAAACAATGGGGGGCTGTTGGCTGTCTGACCATTTTTATGGATAAAGAGGAGATGGAGTAGACTAGGGAACTGGACTGGGTCTCCACTGCAGCTGGGAAGGTCTGACTTTCTAGCAGGTCATACCCTTGAGTGGGAATGCTGACTGTGGCCTTCTACAGGTGCTGTGACTGGCCAAGGTGTCACCAGGCTAGTGTCCCCTAAGGTGCACAGATGGGACCAGCTAAGGCGAAGAACCCAAATTCCTGCGATAAACAAATAAACACAAGGAGGGCTGTACTCTGTGGGTTAAGTGCTTTAGAATACTTTACTCCCCTGCCGGTGTCTGACGTGGAGGCCTGCCAGTCACCTCAGGAAAAGATTTGTTCACAGGCTGGCGACTTTCTTTAGGAGGTGTCTATCTGGAGTAAGCGCCTCTCCCGTCAGTGGAATATGTTCTTTATGGGGAGTAAAATGGACAAGGCATGGGCTGTGAGGGGCCACATGATCTGAATGCAGTTCTTTGAATAGCCTGGTGACTCTGGTGACATTTCCAGAACCCCCTCATATGTGGTAGTTTTGACTACTCTGTTCTTCTATCACTCTAACCCTATCTGTTGATTATCAGCTAAGGCACTGATTTTCAACTCGTGTGCCACAGAATTTTTAAAACATGCAATACCTGACTATTTAGTCAGGGGCACTGACCTCTTTTCCCTTAGATTGTCAAATAAAAAATGACAACAGCCAACACAACACAGCTGTCCAGCGTGAATGCCGTCTTGAACCATAAATCTATAGGTTATATAATAGAGTTGCATCTTATTGGTCATGTCGCATAATAAGGTTGCATCTGATTGGTTAATTCTTGGTGCCAGTCATCTTTTTTTTTCTTTTTTCTTTTTCTTTTTTTACTTTTTATCACTCATCTCTTTATTTTATTTTATTTTTTTGGTATATTTTATTGATTATGCTATTACAGTTGTCCCATTTTTTCCTCCCTTTTATCCCCTCCTCCCTGTGCCTCATCCCATCATCCCCACACCTCTTAGTTCATGTTTATGGGTTGTACATATCAATTCTTTGGCCTCTCAATTTCCTATACTATTCTTAGCCACCCCCTGTCTATTTTTTCTTTTTGTCAACATTTTCCCACCACCATTTTCGCCAGCCCCACCCCTCCCCACCTCCCACCCTCCCCCATTTGGCTTTGTCGATGGGTCCTTTATACCTGTTCCCTGATGACCCTTCCCCTACTTTTCCCCTCTTAGCCCCCTCCCTCCTCCCCTCTGGTTACTGTCAGTTTGTTTTTTATTTCAATGTTGCTGGTTATATTTTGCCTGCCTGTTCATTTTGTTGAGTAGGCTCCACTTACAGGTGAGATCATATGGTATCTGTCTTTCCCCACCTGGCTTATTTCACTTAGCATAATGCTCTCCAGTTCCATCCATGCTGTAGTGAAGGGTAGTAGCTCCTTCTTCCTTTCTGCTGCATAGCATTCCATTGTGTTAAATGTACCACAGTTTTTTGATCCACTCATTTACTGTTGGGTGCTCAGGTTGCTTCCAGTTCTTGGCTCTTGTAAATTGTGCTGCTATGAACATTGGGGTGCATAGGTTTCTTTAAATTGGTGTTGTGGGATTCTTAGGGTATAATCCCAGCACTGGAATTGCCACATCAAAAGGCAGCTCCATTTTTAGTTTTTTGAGGCAATTCCATACTGTTTTCCACAGTGGCTTCACCTGTTGGCATTCCCACCAACAGCGCATTAGTGTTCCCTTTTCTCCACAACCTCACCAGCACTTGTTGTTTGTTGATTTGTTTATGATGACCATTCTGACTGGTGTGAAGTGGTATCTCACTATGGTTTTAATTTGCATCTCTCTGATGGCTAGCGATGCTGAGCATCCTTTCATGTGTCTCTAGGCCCTGTGTGTGTCCTCCTTGGAGAAGTGTCTGTTCAGGTCCTTTGCCCATTTTTTAATTGGGTTGTTTGCCTTCCTGGAGTAGAGTTGTATGAGTTCTTTATATGTCTTGGAACTCAAACCCTTGTCTGAGGTATCATTGGCAAGTACATTTCCCCATATGGTTGGTTTCCTTTTCCTTTTGCTGATGTTTTCTTTAGCTGTGCAGAAGCTTCTTATTTTGATCAAGTCCCATTTGTTTATTCTTTCCTTTATGTCCCTTGCTGTCGGAGATATATCGGTGAAAATATTGCTGCATGGAATATCTGAGATTATCCTGCCTATATTCTCCTTTAGGACTTGTATGGTGTCATGACTTATATTTAAGTCTTTTATCCATCTTGAGTTTATTTTTGTGTGGGGTGTAAGTTGGTGGTCAAATTTCATTTTTTTGCATGTAGCTGTCCGGATCTCCTAACACCATTTGTTGAAGAGGCTATTTTTACTTCATTTCTATGCTTCTGCCCCCTTTGTCGAGCATTAATTGACCATAGAGACATGGGTTGATTTCTGGGCTCTCTATTCTGTTCCATTGATATGTGTGTCTGTTCTTATGCCAGTACCAGACTGTTTTGATTACAGTGTCCTTGCAATATAGTTTGATGTCAGGTATTGTGATCCCTCCTGCTTTGTTCTTCTTTCTCAAAATTGTTACAGCTATTTGGGGTCATTTATGATTTCATATAAATTTTTAAAATATTTGTCGTAGACCTGTGAAATATGTCATTGGTATTTTAATAGGGATTGCATTGAATCTATAAATTGCTTTGGGTAGTAAGGACATTTTGATGATGTTAATATTTCCAATCCATGAATATGGTCTATGCTTCCATTTATTTGTGTCTTCCTTGATTTCCTTCTTCAGTGTTGTGTAGTTTTCTAAGTACAGGTCTTTAACCTCCTTGGTTAAATTTATTCCTAGGTACTTTATTTTTCTTGTTGCTATAGTAAGTGGGATTTTTTCCTGATTTCTGCTTCTGATATTTCGTTGTTGGTGTACACAGATGCTTTCGATTTCTGAATTTTCACCTTATATTCTGCTGTTTTGCCAAATCCACTTATTAGCTCAAGTAGTTTTTTGGTGGAGTCTGTAGGGTTTTCTATGTACATTATCATGTCATCTGCAAACAAACAGTGACAGTTTTACTTCCTCCTTTCCAATTTGGATACCTTTTATTCCTTTTTCTTGTCTGATGGCTGCGTCTGGGACTTCTAGTACTATGAACAGAAGTTGAATAGAAGTGTTGAAAGCGGACATCCTTGTCTTGCTCTGATCTTAGTGGGAAAACTTTTAGTTTTTGCCCGTTCAATATAATGTTGGATGTAGGTTTCTCATATATAGCCTTTATTAAGTTGAGGTATGACCCCTTTATTCCCACTCTGCTGAGTGTTTTTATCATAAATGGGTGCTGTGCCTTATCAAATGCTTTTTCTGCATCTATTGATATGATCATGTGATTTTTGTCTTTCCTTTTGTTTGTGTGATGTATTACGTTTATTGATTTGTGAATATTGTACCATCCTTGCATCCCTGGGATGAATCCCACTTGATCATGGTGTATGATCTTTTAATGTATTGTTGGATGCGGTTTGCCAATATTTTGTTGAAGATGTTAGTGTCTACGTTCATTAGCGATATTGACCTATAGTTTTCTTTCTTTGTGGTGTCTTTATCTGGTTTTGGAATTAGGATGATGCTAGCCTCAAAAAGAGTTTGGGAATCTTCCTTCTTCTTGGATGTTTTGGAATAGTCTGAGAAGGACAGGGGTTAGCTCTTCCTTAAATGTTTTGTAAAATTCTCCTGTGAAACCATCTGGTCCAGAGCTTTTGTATGCCTGGAGTTTTTTGATTATTGCTTCAATTTCACCAGCTGTTATTTGTTCAGGCTTTCTGCTTCTTCTTCATTCAGTTTTGGAATATTATATTTTTCTAGAACCTTGTCCATTTCACCCAGGTTTTCAAATTTCTTGGTATATAGTTGTTCATAGTATTTTCTTACAAACCTTTGTATTTCTTTGGTATCAGTTGTAATTTCTCCTCTTTCATTTCTGATTTTATTTATTTGGGTCCTCTCCCTTTTTTTCTTGATGAGTCTGCTTAAAGGCTTGTCAATTTTGTTTATCTTTTCAGAGAACCAGCTCCTGGCTTTATTGATCCTTTGAATTATTCTTTTAGTCTCTATATCACCCAGTTCTGCTCCGATCTTAACTATTCCCTTCCTTCTGCTCGCTCAGGGCTTAGTTTGTTGTTGTTTCTCCAGTTCTTGTACATGTAGGGTTAGGTCGTTTATTTGAAATGTTTCTATCTTTTTTTAGGTAGGCCTGTATTGCTAAGAACTTTCCTTTCTGGGCTGCCTTTGCTGCATCCCATAGGTTTTGGACTGTTGTATTTTCATTTTTATTTGTTTCCAGAAACTTTCTGATTTCTCCTTTGATCTCATTATTGACCCATTCATTGTTTAATAGCATGCTGTTCAGTCTCCATGAGTTTGAATGTTTCTGAGTTTTTTTCTTGAGGTTGGTTTCTGGTTCTAAGCCCTTGTGGTCTGAGAAAATGCTTGATATTTTCTTAAATTTGTTGAGGTTTCTTTTGTGTCCTATCATGTGGTCTATCTTTGAAACTGTTCCATGTGCATTGGAAAAGAATGTGTAGTTTCCTTCTTTGGGATGAAAGATTCTGTATATATCAGTTAAGTCCATTTGATCTAATGCGTCATTCAGTTTCAAAATATCCTTGTTGATATTTTGTTTGGAAGATCTATCCATTGTTGACAGTGGGGTATTAGAATTCCCTACTCTAAGTGTGTTGCTGTCTATATCTTTCTTGAAGTCCTCTAGGGTTTTCCTTATATATTTGGGTGCTCCTGTGTTGGGTGCACATAGGTTTACAGTGTTTATGTCTTCTGGATGGATTTTTCCCTTGAGCATTATGAAGTGTCCTTCTGAATCTCTTTTTATGGCCTTTGTTTTGAAGTCTATTTTGTGTGATATAAGTGTTGCTACCCTGTCTTTTTTTTTTTTTCCTGTCCATTTACTTGGAAATTTTTTTCTAACCCTTTACTTTCAGTCTGTGTAGGTCTTTTGTTCTGAGGTGGGTCTCTTGTAGGTGGCATATGTGCAGGTCATGTTTTCTTATCTGTTCAGCTACTCTATGTCTTTTAATTGGAGCATTTAATCCATTTACATTTAAGGTTATTATTAATAAGTACTTATTCATTTTTTCCCTTTGTGCCTGTGTTCCTCTCTCTCTTTTTCTTCCTCTTAATATAGCAGTCCCTTTAGCATATCTTGCAATGCTTGTTTGGTAGAGGTATATTCTTTTAGCCTTCTTTTGTCCTTATTTCACCTTCCATTTTGATTGGGAGCCTTGCTGGGTAGAGTAGTCTTGGTTGTAGGCCATTGCTTTTCATTGCTTGTAATATTTCTTGCCATTCCCTTCTGGCTTGTAGTGTTTCTGTGGAGAAGTCAGCTGCTAGCCTTATCGGGGCTCCCTTGTATGTTACTTCCTGTTTCTCTCTTGCTGCCTTTAAGAGTCTCTCTTTGTCCTTGATATCTGCCTTTTTAATTATGATGTGCCTTGGAGTGGGTCTCTTTGGGTTCCTCTTGATTGGGACCCTCCATGCTTCCTGGACTTGTGTGACTTTTTCTCTATTCAAATTAGGGAAGTTTTCCATCATTACTTTTTCCAACAGGTTTTCTATCCCTTGCTCTTCTTCTCCTTCTTCTTCTTCTTCTCCTTCTTCTTCTTCTTCTCCTTCTTCTTCTTCTTCTTCTTCTTCTCCTTCTCCTTCTCCTTCTCCTTCTCCTTCTCCTTCTCCTTCTTCTTCTTCTTCTTCTTCTCCTTCTCCTTCTCCTTCTTCTTCTTTCTTCTTCTTTCTTCTTCTTTCTTCTTCTTTCTTCTTTCTTCTTCTTTCTTCTTCTTTCTTCTTTCTTCTTCTTTCTTCTTCTTTCTTCTTCTTTCTTCTCCTTCTCCTTCTCCTTCCCCTTCCCCTTCTCCTTCTCCTTCTCCTTCTTTCTTCTTCTTCTTCTTCTTGTATTCTGCATCCTTTTCTTTCTGGATCCACCTCTGGTGATGTCAGATATTGACCCTGTCTGACCTTAGGAAGCCTGTTCAAGATTTCCAGGGTTCTACTGTCTGTGCCTGTCTCCTTCAGTTGTTAATCTAGTCACTCTGTGCTCAGCAGTCAGGCTTAAGCACCATAGAGGGGGGCAGAATCCCTCCCGGGGTTAGGGGTAATGTTTCCCCTCAGGCTGCTGCTGCTTGGAGGGGAGTGGTCTGTGTGAGCTCGATGTCTGCAGCCGCATAGAGGGATGACTCAGCACCAGGATCCCAGTGGCTATGCTCTCAGTTCTCTCCTCAAAGCCTCCATCCCCTGTCTCGCCTCAGGTGTCTTTAGCCCATTCTGACCCCGCCTTTGCCAGAGCCCAGGGTAAGTGGCTGCATGTGAAAATTTATGTGTTGGCCCTTTAAACAGCTCTTTCGGTCTCCAGCCAGCCATCTCTGGCAGAGAGCAACCCTGCTGCTTTTCTTAGCTGTTATCTGTGCACTTTTTGGGCTTTGGTACTGTAGGCGCGGGATCCCCACTTACGGTTTAGACCCCACTCTTCTCAGGGGAATCCAACCGGCTGCTTAAATACCCCTCTGGCACTGCCCCCTGAGGGTGCCCAGCCAGCCTCCTTGAGTCTCCACCGCAGTCCTTACCAGTCAGGTTGTGCTGAACTGGTTCTTCTGTCTGTCCGAAGTTATAAGGCTCCAGTGATCCTTATACACAAGTATTGGCACCTGATTTTTAAAAAAGTCACTTTGAAGCAAAAATAGTAGATAATTACTATTACGTATTTTTTTGTAAATCAATGAAAATTATACCTTTTTTTGGCAGATCAGCCAAAAAATATATATTTTGGTGTGCCACAGAATTTTAGTGATTGTTTTATGTATGCATGAAATGAAAAAGTTTGAAAATCACTGAACTAATGTGTCTTTAATCTTTCCTCTCTACCATTAATACTTTTATTCTTACAAACAACTCTCTCTGTATGTATATGTATTTATTATATATGTATATGTGTACATTTAAAAAATATTTCCATTAGGCTTTGGGTAGGACATGCTTGGTTTACCATTCGAATCAACTATATTGAAGTTATGTGAGTAAAACATATTGGAACTAATATGTACAATTTTGAAGAAAATAACTATGTTCCTTTTAAAATACAGCACTTAGTTCAGACCTTTCACAAAGTCCTTCTTTTCTTCCTATGCCATTAACCTATCATAGAAAAGGTTTAAAGCTGCACATCTTTCTCCAGATCCAAGTCACTGAACACAGCTGAAGTCTAATGACCTATTGGGTTTAGTTTAATTATATAATCAATAGCCAGAAAAAAAAATTTAACAGAGAGTTGATCTACTTTGTGGTTAGATTCTGCCTTGTGGTACCTAGGAAAGAAACGTGACTCTGTGGGTTGCTTTGAAGAGGCAAGTGGACTGACAGGGGACTGAGCAGTTGGCAACACTGTATGTGACATTCATTTCATTCTCTTTAACGCATACTGGTGTGAAAGATGCCAGTTCTGGGATACCTTCCTCTGTTTTCCCTCAGCCTGCCTATTCTTAAAAATGACATGAAATGAATTTAATGGACATAATTTGAACAAACTGATGTTTGTTGAAGAGTTCTCCCTTTCCATAAGAATATTTCTCTAATTGCATAGTGGAGGCCAGTAGTGAAAGAGATTTTAGTTTCTCGAAATTACTTTTATAGTCTAAAAAGTTAAGAAACAACTGATTTGCAACTTGTTAAGTAGGTAGAGTCTTTAGAGGGCAGAGAGCCTTAGGCTGTGGCCTAGGAAGTTTGGCAGCGGTTTTCGGGAGTGCCGAGGAGAATGCCGGGTCTTTTCTGGGCCTTCAGATAGAGTGCTATGATTAGCGATGTTTGCCCTGAGCACGGAGGTAGCACATGAGCTAAGCATAGACCATTATGCCAGTGGTAGTTGTTCTGGTTGTTATTACTGTTATTCATTATTAGTTTCCCACAGTTTATTTGACTGGCTTATCAGCCATAAATTTATCTGTGAGACTGCAGCATTTTTACATAAAATTCATAACTGAGTGTAATGTTACATTTTTGGTTGTGCCTATGTCTTTTCTTAAAAATAGGATTATTTAATGCTTTCCTCCTTCTTTAGGCTTTAAAGAAATATTTTTGTCGATACTGAGCATGTACTAGTGGTACTACATGTATTTATTATTTTTTAGCAAAGGACTATAATGAGCTCTTTTGTGTATTTCTAACGTCCTGTGTTTATTCAGACTAAAAACAAATATTTTTCAGGCTCTAGCGATGTCTTAGATACTTAAGTCCCACATCTGCATGTGTTCCTCTTGACTGCAGTCAGCAGTGCTCTTTGGTGTCCCTGGGCACGAAGCACAGAGCCACGCAGCCGCGGCACACTGCCCTGTGCGTGCCTTGCGTGGTCCATGTTGGCAACAGCACAGGGAATAATCTCCTCCACCAGATCATGTTTTTCTCACACAACATCTAGGGTGTGTGTGTGTGTGTGTGTGTGTGTGTGTGTGTTAGTGTGTGTATTAATTTTTTACCTTTGACACTGTAATTCAAACTCTAGGTGACATGTTCCAATAGCTGAGAAGCATTTCATTGTGTGGTGGTCAGGTTTAGCGTGTAATCCCTTTGATAATGCCCTCTTTTGTAAACATATGATAGAAGTTACAATGGCATCCTGCCGAGGAGGTAAATCAAAAGGTGGCAAGTTGCTTGACCCTCCCAGCCAGAGAGAATTTGGTAAGTCATGAGGCAGGTTATTGACTGCCCTTTAGAGAGCGGGTGACTGCGTTCTGTTCCTCCTTTCAGCTGGGGATTGTATTTCATGTACGGGAGGCCTGCATTATCATAATCCATTTTTCTCTTTTATGTGATCCACCAGCCGCTCTCATAAGCCTCCTTTCTGAAGAGTGCTCCCCATTTACTTGCACTAATTCACTGTTCTTTTTTCTTTAATCATAAAAATTGATGTTTTGCAACCAGCAGCATTATGTGTGAGTTGTTTATGGAGGTGCTACCGGGAAGAGGATTAGTGGTAGAATTAAGAATGAGATGATGGCTGTGGATGGAAATTTGTGAATAGAAAGCACATCAATGACACAGCAAGACAGAGAAAGAAGCAAGTGAAACCCGAGGATGCCGAGAGAATATGAGTAGAATTGTACTTGGCCGATGTTGAATAGTGCTAATAGCCCACTACCAGATTTTTACTTCAGGGGTTCTCTTAGGTGGAAAATGTCCAATTGATCCCAATATATAAAAAAGATATTATCCTGAAATACCTCTACCTGTTAAATGGTGATTCCCTTGGCAGCCTTCAAACTGAAGTATCAGTAGAAATAATGTGGAATTGTGCATTTACTGATGTTATCATCTGAGTCTTAAAACGCTTGATAATGAGAATTTCTTAATTTCTTCAATTTTATGCAGCTGAAAAGACAACCCAAGTAGGATTAGTTTTATAAATTATTAATTGTTATGAGGTTTCCTAGAACTATCATAAAAAGGGAGAAAACTTCCAAGTTTTCTCCTTCTCTCATATCATGTGCCATTCTCCTTTATGGCCCTTAAACTAACAGGCAAAATCTTCCCAATACAATGAATGTGAATTTTAAGCTATTCTTTCGGGGAACGAAATACAAATGAAGACTAGGAAGGTGAGCACACACGTGCATGGCCCCTGGAGAACCGAGTGAAGAAAGCCCAGCACTGGGCTTTTGGGTGTTCAGCCCTCTGAGATGTGGGTTCCAGATGGGACAGGAAATGGCAGGAGAACTTCCCTGATGTGCCTGGCAGTGCTCAGCAGCAAGAGCACTTACGAAGGAAAGTGTGTGGCTGTTTTCCAATCTGGCCGTGGCAGTTCGGAGCCAGCTTCAGTTTAGATTTTCTAGGCATTGGAGGAGGTCCTCCTTAAACAAATCTGACACCATTTGAGTTTTTAAGGGGGACACGATGCAACATAGATGTACATGCATCCATTCATGTTTCTGTCTGAAGTTGTTCCCTCTCGCCTGACCCTGGGTTCCCCATCCTTTCATGAGTAGGGCGAGGTTTGGTCCTGTCTTCATAGCCATGCCTGGGCTGTGTGTCCTCCTGCTGTATTTGATCCTGTTGCTCCTTTGCCATTAGAAACTATTCTGTGCAGAACACGGGGCTTCTCTGGCTCAACACTCTTTCTCCCTGACGTCTGTCGTAGTGCTAGTGGTTGTTTCTCATGTTTGGTGTGCGATGGTGGATCCCAACCTGGGTCATAGTCCTGCTTCCTGTTCCTGCTCGTCCTGTCCCCCTGCCCCCATCCCACTTTCATGCTGTTACTTTTCCTCACTGCATCTGGGCTCAAATGCAAGCATCTTCAGGGATGCGGTAGCAGTCCATGAATAAAGAGGCCGTATCACAACAGAGAGGGTTTTTCTTTCCTTTTATTATTCTGCTTTCATTCCTGCTTTTTCTCTGCAAATGGGAGCCCTTGGGGGCAGGCTGACAGCCGTCAGCACACACTGGTGAGCTGTGCCGGCCGTCATGGCAGGGCCTGCTCGGAGATCCTTTTTCATTGCTGAGTGCCCATGATGTATCTGGTTGTTAGGTAGATTGATACATCCCTGTGTAACATTACTAATATTATTGTCACAAATTCCATTATTTTACATATTTGATATATTCACTCATTTTGTGTCTGCTTGCTTGAGTTAACAACAAATGGGAGAGGGGTATTGAAATTTCTCACCATGTTGGTGGGTATGCCAGTTTTCCCAACCTCTCTCTCTGTCTCTCTGTACACACACACACATACACACATACAGCCAACACATTCACACACATCCATATTTAAAGTTTTTTTCAGATGTACATTTATATTAGCATGATACTTTTTTAGTTAAGTCAACCTTGACCATTATGTAGTGTCTCTATTTTTAATAATGCCTTTAAAAAACATATCTGTGTCATTTTAATATAGACATTTTTAGTGGAATTTAAACGTATGACAATATTGGTGTTTTAGCTGGCAAAATTAACCCATTTACATTTTGTGATTATTAAATTGTTTCTTCCAGCTATTAAATTTCCTTTTTTAAATAATGTTTTCTTTTTAGTTTTTTAAAAAAGAGTTAATTTATTTATTTTTAGACAGAGAGGAAGGGAGGGAGACAGGGAGAGAAACATCAGTGTGGTTGCCTCTCGTGCGCCCCCTACTGGGGACCTGGCCTGCAACCCAGGCATGTGCCCTGAGTGAGAATTGAACTGGCAACCCTTCGCTTCTCAGGCTGACATTCAACCTACTGAACCACACCAGCCAGGGCCAACTGTTAAATTTCTATTCGTCCTGTTATTCTTTCTTCTTTTTCTTACTATTCTCTTTTCTTTTTTATTGTACTGGGATAGAGTTTTGGTTCTTTAAATAATTTGATTTTTCCCTTCTATAGTATTTGACTTTATGTATTATTTTTGCATTCTTGTGGGGACTCTTGAAATTTTATCACAGTTATGTAAGTAAAGTCTAAAATTCAATTATATCCTAATCTTTCTCATGAAGAATAGAGGATTTGAGAATACTTTAATTTTCATATTACCTTCTCATCTTATTATTGTCCAGTATGTTAGTTTTGTTGTTTAAAAAAATCCCAGATAGTGGACATTATTTTTATTGCACACAATGTTTGTTTTTTTTTGTGTATGTGAATGCACACGTTCATTTACCATTTTATTTGCTTATCCTGTTGGAATTATTTTTTTCCTTGCTGAAGTGCATCCTTTATAAATAGCTTCATAGAAGATCTGGTTGTGGTAATCTCTCCCAGGGTCTGTTTATTTAAAAATGCTTTATTTATTTTTTTATTCTTAACAGGTATTTTTGAATGATTTGAAATAATTGTCATTGCTACAAATTGAGTTGTTTAGATTTGGGAGAAATACTTAAAATTATGTTTAAATCTTCTGCCATCTTCCCACCATTCAGCACAGTTATGATTTGGCTCTTGGAGGAAATTACTCTCTTGGTTAAATCAGAGCATGAAAAGATGGTCTGGAGCACAGGCATCAGGTCCTTACCCAACCCAGAAAGGCAGAGCTGAAAAGCCAACTCAGTGATGTGAGGTCCGAACTTTGGCCTTCTAAATGTTCTTACGAGATAAAGTTGCATTTTTAAAAAAGAGTAGGTATTTAAGAATGTTAATGTATTTCTTTAATGAATGACATGTTCCTAGGCACAGAAGGACCTATGTCGAGGGTCCCCAAGATCACTCCCAGGTTTGGTGGTTCTATAGGAGGTCTCACGGGACAGCACAGAGTTGTACTCAGGGCTGTACAGCCAAAAGATACAGAGCAAAATCAGCGGTGGGAAGAGGTGTGTGGCATGAAGTCCAAAGAACATCAGGTGCAAGCTTCCAGAGTCCTCTTCCAGAAGAGTTGCACAGGACACCCTCAGTTCCTCCAGCAACGAGTTGTAACACCATGTGCCAAATGTTGCCAACCAACAAAGCTTGTTAGAGACTGAGCTCCCCGGGCTTTTAGTGGAGTCTGTTCACAGAGGCACCTTCTGCTTGGCAGGCACCCAAATTCTGGACTCCCAGAAGGAAGCAAATGTTCAGCAGAAACCATATCGTTTGTACAGACAGCTTAGGCATGGCGCGCCACTCTTGTCAGTTAATGGTGGTGGGAACCCTCTCCCAACCCAGGATCTTGGACACCAGCCAAGGGCCAACTTTGTAAGCTGTCCTTTCAAATATAGCCTTCGGACTTGCTATATGAACTCTTTTCTGCACAGAACCTATAAGGAAATAATGCTGTAATAACAAATTCTTTTGACACCTGAGTTCTCTCAAGTTTTCTAGTTTGAATGGAACTGTAACAGTGGTCAGGTATACAAAAAACTAGAGATGGAAGAATTAAGTGCTCTTGGGAGAGAAGATTCAGATGGGAATAATGGACCTGCAGTGTGGCAAAGGGTTAGGGGGAAATGGGGGGCTGTTTGACATTGTCAGGGGATCAGAATGAAAACAAAGATTAGAGGCTAGTTAGAGCTGTAGCAGTCTTAAAATTAATGGCTTTCTCTAACGCTAGAGATTTATATCTACTATTTAGAGTTTCTCAACCTCAGTACTGTTGACGTTTTTAACAGGATAAGTCTTTGTTGGGGTGGGTTTGGGGCCTGTCCTGTGCAGTGTGGAATGTTTAGCAGCATCCCTGACCTAGAGGATGCCCATAGATGCCCATAGCACCTGCCTCCTCACCCCTCCTCCAGTTGTGGCAACCCAGAATGTCTCCCGATGTCACCTTTTGCCAAATGTCCCCTGGGGAGGGTGTTGAGAGCCACCGTGCTACCACAGATTTACAATAAATAAATTCATACAGGTCTTAGTTGTGTATGTTTAAGTGGTTTACTAGTATCTTGCATTTAGGGTAGTTTCCATTTATAAAGCTTTTTCATGTGGTTCTAGCAACAACTTCCTGAAAGAGCCGGGAGTATTTTATCCTTGTTTTGGAGATGAAGACAGTGAGACACAGGTTAAGTCACTTTGTAGTAGAGCAAAGAGAAAGTAGTAGTAATAGTAATGGTATTATTATTAATAATAGATATTTTATTGAGTACCCACTATGAACCAGACATTATTTGAAATGTTTTACAAGTGCTAATTTTGGAACAAGCCTGAGAAGTACTGTCACTATGTTGATTTTACGGATGAGGAAATTGAGGCCAGAGAGGTTAAGAAACTTGCCCAAAGACACACAGCTATGAGGTGGAAGAGCCAGGTTTAAACCCAGGCGATTTAACCCCTGTGCTGCCATGACCACTGGGCTCTGGATAAAGAGTGAGAGGTCTCGGGCCCTCGCCCTGGAGCAGCGGCGTCCTTTCACGTTCCACCTCTGTGGAGGTTGCCGCTTGCTTCACTCCGCTGTCTTCACTCCGACCGGCCGTGGTCTGCTGGTTTGCCTAGAACATTTCCTACGTTCTTATCAAGTGCATCTCATGGAGATTAAAAAAAAAGTTGGAAGTCTTCTTTCTGTGGCCTAACTTAGCTGTTTCAGATGTAGCCTTCTGTTACTATCTTGATTTCTCTCTCTGTTTATTTTGAATATAGCATTTTAGGGCAATCTGGATTTGTTGCAGCTGTCGGCCTAGTCTTGATACATACATTTCATCCAATTTCTGCCTACTTCAGCAAAGAGACTTCTATTTGTGATGCTTAAAGATTTCCTGATATTCTTCAGCTCTTTCCACCAGCTTCCAGTGTAATATACATCACTTTTTCACAATTCTGTTATATTTTCCAGGAAATTAGTTTGGCTACCAATTAATCCACTCCTTCTTTTGTATGTTTTTAAAAATGTTTTTCCCGGTTCTCTTTGAACATCCATTTCTCATGCACCCATGCCTTCTGTTCTGCATTCTTTAAAGAGTGAGACATGTCCTTTATCCGGGCTTGGTGAAGAGACCTTCTTTCCTTAAGATTTCTATTCAAGATATTTATTTTAGGGAGACCTTCTACAACCATTTAGGCACAGCATTTGGAAGGAGCTAGAATGAACTGTATAGTAGCATCAGTTAGTTTTAAAATGCTTTGCTTCTCTGTTCCTATGATCCCACAATGGACCACTGGTCCCTCAGTTTAGTTGTATTGGGCTTTCTTCTGCAGACGAGGTGGTGGGTGAGCGGGAGATGATGCTATGATGTTAGAGAAGAATAGTGCTGAATTACACAAAAGTTACTACATGGACACGATGGTGAGAAACCCAGGACCTTCAGATATGTCAAGTTTGGCAAAATTAATTAGGTTTGTCCAGATATTGTAATTATTTAAGCTAATGCAGTGTGTGCTACCATTTCTGTATTCACACTTCTTCTGAGTCTTCTGTTTTTGATTCATGAGACCACACCACTTGCTCTTGACTGGTAGGCATTTTTTTTTTAACACCTTATTCTCTTGAGTTTTGCTAGCTCCAAAGATAACTCGGATCTCCAAAACCTCAGGTTTTAATAGTGCTCATGACTCCAAGTAGTGTCGGGAATCCCTTCTTTCCCTCAGTGTTATTATTTTGGTTATTGATACTAAATTGAACTTTTTCCTCCTAGATCATAATTTTAAATAATTTCTTCCTGTTATGCCTCTCTAGAGAAGTTATGATATTTACAGATGAACCACTTATACAAAATCATTAACTTTTAGAATTGAAAAGGATACTGGGGGAAAATGCAAAGCATTGCCATCTATTTATAGTTCTCGATGTAATTGCTCAACTTGTTAGTAAGTTTGCTCCCTTGGCCACCAAGGATAGCAGAGTATGTCTTCTAAAAAGCAGCAGAAGCTTTAAAAAAATATTTTTTTTAGTGTAACCTATGTTCCAAATAGAACTTAGCATGAGATGTGAGTATTGGACATAAAACAGTAGTGTTTTATTTATATGCATATATTCTATAAGTTCAAATCTATCACATTTTTTCATTGTAAAGTCAAATGGTGAGAATAGTTACATTATTTTCATGAAACGATACTGCAAAATGAGTGGGAAGGGTGGTAAGTGAAGTTTCCTTAGTATCAAAATAGAATGATTTTTGCCTGGTGCAGAGGAAATTCATGTACTCACAGAGAAATAGCTGCAAACAGAACCCCCTGCCCCATTCACTTTTCCATCTCTGTTTAAATATTGAATGGACTTTCTAGTTAAACATAAATAGTAAAAGAAGGTTGTCTCTCCAAACCATGCCCCCAGACTGAGTTAACCTGCCAGTCAGTACAGTAGGGTTTCAATGGGCTAAACTTTCAGTAACACAGTTGAGAGTAGATTTTAATTACAGTGTTTAAAGTAGTTAAAAGATGTATGTAAATTTTTAAAAGTAAACATCATGAAACCCCTGAAAATCTCTGTGAAACTTTATTTCACAGGATATATTTTTTTAAAGTACTTCTATTATTTTAGTTTTACAGTGGAGCCATATGCAGTTGCTATGTTTTAAAGTCCAGTAATGTTCAACTTACCAAGACTGACTTGTACATATTACAGAACACACCGAAATTGCTGTCCGTCCAACTTCCCCTGTGTCTGGGGCACAGTTCAGAAGTAGCACTGAGGGTGTGGCCGGCACATGGTCTATGACTTCAGGGTGAGGAGAGGGAGAGACCTTGCCTCCTGTGGCCTCCTCACTTGAATCAATAACTCTAGTTTTTACCAGTGTTTAACACAAACTTGATTATCTGGTTTCTCAGTCTCGGTTAGAAGAAGGAAACCAGGAGAGAAGAAGATGTGAAAAGCAGAGGGCTGTGTGTGAGAAATGACCTCTTGACAGTCCGACAGTTGTAAAAATACAGTGACCACGTGCAGTTTAGGCCGTCCCAACCCTTGTAAACTTTGGAAGCACGGCTGCTTTATATCATGATCTGATCATTTCTAGTAAGAAAACCCTGAGGAATTGTGATAAAATTTAAATTAGGCTTGTTTACACTTTAAGAAGGCAGAAAAATTATGTAATGGATTTTGAAGGATATTAATTAAAATAGTTAAAATGCATCTAGTAAGTTATGGGGTTTTAACTTCAGTTATCTGGAAACTATACTTAGGTCGGACATTTAATTACTGAAGAATGCTGGCAAAATGATGCATTTCTGCAGTTTTCCTACCATAAACCTGACTCCACAGGACTACAAAATATATTTAATTCTTATTTCAGAAGGGCTAGTGTACTTTTGGTAGGTTGTTCAGAGTTTATTTGCATTGACAAATGATTACTCTGTAAGTCTTCTCATCGGGAGCCCAGAACAGGGAGGCTGAAAAGAACGTTCTACAGGGAGGGCATAGTTTGAAGCAGCGAGGCCTAGAGAACTTTTGAAAAGCCACAGGAAGAGGCACAGGGTGGACATCGCCAAGGAGAGGGGCTCGGGAGGGGGCTCTTTGAAAGACAGCTCTGAGTTCTACAGCTTTTGTGGTGATACAGCTAGAGATGTACCCTCAGTGTTAGCTGGGCGTGGGGAGGAGGCAACCCTGATCAGTGTTGCGTCCTCACGCGCGTGTGGCAGTAAGTGCCCTCACTTCACCAGAAGAAGGGCCTGTGTGTTTGCGTGTATGTCCATATATGACAGCACATGGTGAAGCTTTGCTACAGCCTGACCTGCGCTCTCAGGCTTTGCCTGATTGTTGTCTGCCCCCTCTCTCCTGCCTCCCTCCCTCCCTCCCTCTTTCTTTCTTTTCTTCTTTTCATAAATACTTATTGAAGTCATACTATGAGCCAGGCACTGGCAGGTGCTGAGTGTGCTCTGACAAAGGACAGGACAGCCTGTTCTTGCTGCCGCAGAACTTTCCTTGTGTTGTGAGACAGAGACACGTCAACAGGAACATACAGATGGATACGATAAGGATTATAAAGGAAAGTGCATTCCAGGGCACGTTTGAGAGACCAGGAAGGCTTCCTGCAGAAAGTGACATCTAAGGCAAGGCCTAAGAGATAAGGTGCCCTGACTGGTATGGCTCGGTGGGTTGGGCATTGTCCTGCAAACTGAAAGGTCACCAGTTCGGTTCCCATTTGGGGCACATACCTGGGTTGCAGGCCAGGGCCCTGGCTGGGGGCGTGCAAGAGTTAACCGATCAGTGATTTTCTCACACACCGATGTTTCTCTTCCTCACCTTCTCCTTTCCTTCCCCTCTCTCTAAAAATAAATACATAAAATCTTTTGAAAAAGAGAGAGACAAAGAAGAGCTCATGGAGAGGTGGGTTGGGAGAAGAATGAGTGTTCCAGGACTGGGGAACGGCATATGGGGGAAGGGGTAGGAAGAGAGGGGTGAACTCCACAGCCAGAGAATGGCAGGTGAGTGAGGTGTCTGCAGAGGGCTGATCATGGGGGAAGCCAGTAGGCCGGACTTTAGTCTCATGTCAATGGGGAGCCATCAAAAGGTCTTACTCAGAGGGATAATGTAATCAGATTGGCATTTTTAAAACATTCGTTTTGACAGTTCAGATTGGAAGGGCAAGACTGTCAAGTGTTGTAGTTTCCTGAAAGATAAATATGACCTATGGTGGAAGAGAAAGCAGTGGATGTGGAGAAAAGTAAATATAGTTGAGCCGTACCTAGGAGATAGAAGCAATAGACTGATTGCTTCAGATGTGTGACTGACTGACTGGATGTGTGAAGAACCAAGATTACTTCCAGGTTTCTGGCTTGGGTGACTGGGCAGTAATAAATGAAAGAGAAAACAGGGGAGGAACTTGTCTTGGTGGTGGGGTGGGATGATGGACAGTTGAGTTTCAGACTGGTTGATTTGTGGTGGGCGTGGGTTATACACAATTGGAAATGCCATTGGATCTGAAGGTGAGGAGGGAACACTGGGCTAGCAGTGTAGGCTTGGGACTAATTAGCATTTAAGGAGGGGACACCCAAAGCTGTGGGAATGAATGAGGTCAACACAGAGGACCCCACAGGAGACAGAGAAGGAACAGCTGGATGGGGAGAAGCAAGGCCAGGAGTGTGTGATGGCACGGAAACCAAGAATGGACATTTTAAGATGGAGGGGAGGCCACACAAGAGGAAGACCAAAAGACAAACCGGAAGTCTTAGAACATCGACCAGAGAAACTTCTGGAAACAGAAACTAGAAGCCAGAATGCATAGAGTTAGAGAGGAGATAAGCAGCGATAGTGTGTTTAGGTCTCTTTTTAAGGAAGTTTGGCTGAAGGAGAGAATAGATTCTAGCCACCACATGCTACAGGGTATGTGGGGTGGATGGAGGGACGGTAAAAGGTAGGAGAGCCTTGAGCATACTTGGATGCTCATGGGAAGTAGCTAAGAGAACAGAGAAGCTGAGGTTGAAATTTGGGAAGATGGTGGGAATAACTGGGCGACAGACGGTCCTGAGAGTGAAGGAGGGGATGGGATCCAGAATAATGATACAGAGGCAGCCCTCGCTAAGAGGAGAGACACCTCTTTCCATGGTGACAGTATTTTAATTATGTTCTTTAAAAAAATTTCTCCACAGACACTACCCAAAGCAGTCCTTCACTACTGTGGCAGATACACCTGAAAATCTTCGCCTGAAGCAGCAAAGTGAATTGCAGAGTCAGGTAATTTCTAGAAGGCTCATTTTGGTTACCTTGGTACTAAATAATATTCACAAAGGCACTCTTTGGATCTTCTGTCATCGTCCTGTTCATTCTGGGTCTCTGGCCGTGGTGGAGACTGAAAGCAGGCCTGGGTGGGCGTTCTGGGCGAGCTGCTGAACATCTGTTGTGTTCCTGGTCTTGGATCGTCCTGAAATTCTCGGTTCTGTTATTCACATGGGCCTGGGGCAAGTAAATGAGTTCTGGTCAGAGTAAGTGTTTCCCAACAATATTGATTTATTTGGTCCTAAATATTTAAAAATATTTTATAAATAGCTTTCCCACACCGCATATGTAGGGGAAAAAGAGGTGTTAACTTGACCCAGTTGCAGTGCATGTGGGGCTAACACCCTGTCTGTGTATCTCACACCAGCCACTAGCTTTGTTTTCATCCTGTCACTTTATTCATATTTCTTTCATATGTCACACTGACAGCATGAACAAAGATTAGAACACCACATTTGGCTCCCAGTCAACCATTTTGGTTGGAAACCTGCCTTCAATATGGCGAAACACATTGGTTAAGACCGGGGATTTGAACGGCAGTATTCTTTTGCAGGGGCTTCCAGTCTCTTGTTAAGAAACCCAGGGCGCTGTCTTTAGGAGTAGTTTTCTTGCCTCAGGCCTTGCCGGCCATGGTATCGGAAGCTTCTGAGTAATGACATTGCAGTCTGTTGGTAAATGGTATACAGGCATACCTCATTTTATTGCACTTTGGAATACTGCACTTTGCAGCTATTACTTTTTTTTTTTTTAATAAATTGAATGTAAGATCCTCTACCAGCAAAAAGGTTATGACTCACCAAAGGCTTAGATGATGCTTAGTACTTTTTAGCAATAAACATTTTTAAAAAGTAAGGTATGCACATATTTTTAGACGTAATGTTATTGCACACTTAGACTACGATACAGTGTAAACATAACTTTTATAAGTACTGGGAAACCAAAAAATTCTTTTGACTCTCTTTATTGCTACTTTTGCTTCAATGCCGTGGTCTGGAACTGAATCTGCAGTATCTCAGAGGTTTGCCTGTAGCGAAATGGCACCAAGGAGGGCGTAGGGAAGGTTGGGTCGTGGTCCCCTTGCTGCTGTTCATTGGTGGGGACCCTGGGCCAGCCACTCTGAATCTTGGTGCTTATGTAAAGTGTGATGGTCTGTCTTGTCTTCTCTACCTGTCTTGAGGGTGACTGCAAATACCAAATAGGTGTGAAAGCATTTTGGAAAGTTAAAAAATGTTCTATGATCGTGGAGGCTTATGGTTGTTATTGTTATTATTATCCCTGAAAATCCTTGCTATGGAAAAGGGAGAAGAGCAGAACTGTGTGAAGGAAAGAGATGTCTAGCTACTCTTTTTGAAAACATCAGGCTGTAGCTATTCTTAATGAGAGTAGTTAGCTTTCAGTTGCACCGGATCTAATTATTTCCGTGCAGGTTTATCTGATCACAGGGAAGATGGTAGTTCCCACCACCCTCTTTCCGGGGGACTTGAGACCACTTCACAGTTCATTTAATTAGAGGAAATATAACTCAAGAGTTTACTGTTGGTTAACAATGCCATGAAGACTTGGTTGGCAGTTAGTTTTTGGTTTGTGTAAAATGCTAATTTTTGTGTGCTAAGCCATTAGTTCAAAAAATTGAGTGCTGGCCAGAGAGGCACTGTTGTGGGCCAGCAGGAAAACCCTTTGCTCGTTCACACTGCCGAGGGTGCCAGGACTTGGCTGCAGTCTCTGCAGATCCAATATGCCTTTCTTCTCATCAAGTTAGGATTAATTAGATAATTCTGCAGAAGTACTTCGAGCACAGTGGAAAACAGAACTAGATCAAGCAATCAAATATTTGTTGCCTGCCTATTATATATCCTTGTTCTGTGCAAAAGAATTTATAACTAGTTAATCCTCCCCTCACAGAGCTCACAGGGTGTCTGAGGAAACGGGACAAACCCCCCCCCCCTCCCCCCGAGAATGACTGTGTTTAACGTACAGTAAGGATCCGGAAAGGAAAGGAAAGTGCTTCTTGCTGGAGGCAGGATTTGAGTGGAGCCTTGAAGGTTAAGAAAGGATCTGATCTGAATGCTTGTCTCCTTCCTTTGGAAGGCACCCAGCTCCCTTCGGGTTCAGTTAGTGACTCTAGGTGCCTTCAGTTTGGCCCAGTGATAAGCATTTATTGTTTTCTTACCTTGTGCCAGATTCTAGAAATGCAAATAAAAAAGCAGCTCACTGTTTCACGAAAGGCTCTTTTTACTGTTCCTCGTGTAGTGAGCTGCAAGCTTCGAGGCAGCGTAAACAAATATGATAGGCTGGCGGGACTAGGGCCAACTGAGGAACATGCACAAAGTGCTCTGGGGTCTCCAAGTGGTGATCAGGTGAAGGCATCAGATTTTCTTAAAGATTTTGCTCAAATGTCATCTCCTCTAGGAAATGTAGAGCTTCGTCAGGCAGACAGTGTGGGGAAGTTCAAGTCAACCCAAAAAACATGTATTGAATTGGGCGAGGCATCGGGGAGGGGGTTGTAAAGGCATCGCCATCATCATCAATCTTGCTGCATTCAGGGCTCAGGATTTTACATGTACTATTTCATTTACTCTCAAAAAGGCCTATGAGACAGGTATTTATTATTATTATTATTATCTCTATTTAGAGGAAACACACAACCTTTAGAGAATATAGATAGCTTGGCCTTGCAAACTTAGTAAGGAGTTGAACTCGAAATAGAACCTAGTCCTATGAGCCCTCAATGTCCATACTCTTAACCAGTATTCTGGCTCCTTTACTCAGGAAACACCCAGGAAAGGAGATCTCTGAGCAAAAAATTGCAGTACGAGGTGATAGAGCAGTGCATAAAGGTCAAAAGTGCAAAAGTCACACTAGGAAGAAGTCCTCCTTCTCATTATTATTACGATTATTGTTTTTCTGGGTGAAGGATGGAAGCCCTCCTGTAAGAGCACTTCTGGTTTTGCAAAGGCATGGAATGATATCTATCCTAATGGTAGTATTCACTAATGGAAGTCAAATTAATTTTAATATATTAAATGATTTGCTTCTGTGGCAGAGCATTTCCTTAGAGTTTTGACATCAAGAATTCTGAACAGCTCAACAGATTTGGTGGAAAATTGACTATTACTATTTTATTGACTTGTTTTGATAACTTGTGGTGCTAAATGAGTCAGATCCATTCATAACTCCAAGTTTTGATATTCTGAAATCCTTTAGAATTGTTTGGTTAAAGCTATTATTCTCTTCTTCCAGTTCATTAGCTTCCTAAATGAGCCAAAATGAAGGAAAAACAAAAATTAATTTTCAGTCCAACCTAGAAAGTTATTTATAGGTACATGTTATCTTTTCCTCTCTCTCTTTCTGTCTCTCTCTCTCAGAGGGTTGTAAACACAGCCAGCACTTTTTTTCCCCTAAGTGTTATATCCTCTCAAGGGTTCCCTCCCCTCTCTTTTCGGGATCTGTATTAGGTGCCAGATTGTCATAATAAAATGGTACAAAATATTAGAGAATAAACGAGCAAACCATGAGTTAGCTTTTCAGAAGAGTTAACTCTGGAAAAGTTAACTCTTTTCCAGAGTTAACTGGAGATAGGCAGTGGTTTATGGGCATTCTCCAGCCTGCAAACAACTGGTGCATGTGCACTTGGTCAGCCTCTGACCACAGTGGACGTGGATTGCCATGAAACTTGGCAGTCGAGAGAGAGAGAGAAGAAGCATTTCCATCCTCACTAGCTCCCTTTTCATCACACATCACAGGATGAACTGCTTCAAAGAAATAACAAACGGTGGTTAGGCACCCCCCTGGCCCACGTTAGCCCATTCGGCAAGGAGCATACGGAAAACTCTACTTCTAGTGGCATTAGTAACATTGTCCTTTACCTCTAGGGCACCAAGCTTTCATTGCTCGTCTTGGCCCCACATATTTTTTTTCTGTAAAAGTGTGCCCCGAGTTCCAGTGCCCTGCCTTACCAACTAAACTTCTGGAACACAAATGCTTTTTAAGTTGGGGAATCCCTGAACTTCAAAAACTCAGCAAGATGAAAAGCCCCTTAGGAGAGAAATTTTCTTAACTTATTTTAGCATCATGCTGTAGCAAGTGTTTCTTTTTTAAGGCTGTGTAGGATGCAGCCGTGAGCTTCCTCTAGCGAAAGAAAGGCACAACCGCTTTGAATGCTCTGGATCAGGACCTGGGGACTTCTTAAAGCTACGGAAATGGCTCTTCACGCGGAGCCTGGCGTGGAAGTCCATAGAGGAAACAGAGCCAAGTGGGGCCGCTGTGGCCGAACAGGGAAGCACGCCCCTGCCGGCTGCATGTTCCCTTTGCTTCTCACCCTTCCCTTCTCAGGGTCCTGGCTGACTGTCTCAGCCAACCCCGGGCCTCCACAGGGCAGAGTTTTGAAAAGCGCTGCTCAAAACGACGAAATGTTAGCTACTTCCCACTTACTTGTTTATGGGATTGGCTTAGCTGTTTGCAATCATGCTGAAAATAATAGAGATTTTGGGCTCGCTGTGTTCTTGAATGGAGTGTGTGTAATTTATGAGTGCTATAAAATGAAAGGTTGAAAATGATTATGGATAGCATACAAATCATTCTGGAACCTTTGAGGCTTCATTTTGTAATTTGTGTTGATTCTTTTTTAATCTTTCACATTTCTGTGGAGGCATAAAAAACATGGCTCACAGGGAATATGATATAAGATAGCAGGAAGTGTGAGAAGGTAATGTGGTTTTTTTATGGGGAACATAATAGTTAAACATCTTTGTGGGAGAAATGAAGACACATGTTCAATATAAACCTCTGGAAGTTCAAGGAGGCAGTGTGTGACACACATTCTCTCTCTCTGGCTTGCCCATGGCACCGTTCTGTACCTCTTTATTCTAAGTTCCATTTCAGGAGGGTTTTTCTCTCAGTTATCTGTCATCTAACCACCTAGTAAGGTGTTAAATAATTACTTAGAGCAAGACCCTTCTCAGGTGGCAGTTGCATTTTAATTGGGTGTCATTGAAGACTGACTTCCTCTAAAGCAACAAATCCCTGACTAGAAACTTTAGTTACTGTGCAAGGATGATTGGAGAGCTATTTCGGATAGCATCCTCTGTATGATTCGAATTGCATTCCCAGGGTCTCCAGTCTATCATAAATTTGACCCAAATTTGATTTGCCACTGAGCACCAGTCATATGCCAAATTCTGTGCTAGATCCTGGGATGCTGTAGGGAGAAAACCCAGATAAAGTGCTCACTTTCAGGGGATTTATAGTCTAGCGTGGAGAAGGTGATACTAAATTAACAAAAGGAGGTAAAATTGAAACTGTGACAAGAGATGCAGAGAGAAGCTCTGTGTATTTTAATTGTTTCAAAGCACTTTCAGGGCGTTGGAGGTCTGAGTACTCTTCTGCACGCAGATCCATATGGGATCTCGGAGTGGTCGGCTACATCCTGCCCAGCTGTGGATCCCATTTCTAAATGCATATCTTTTTTTCTCATTTCCTGGTCTCAGTTGACTCTTTGCTCTTTGCAAGGTCTTCTTCCCTTCCCTTATCTCCTGCGACAACCTCAGACTTCTAAACAGGAAGACTGTCTCTCCAGATAGTTTTTGTTGGTAATTCTTATATTCCGCTGATCTTGGACAAGAAGCCTTTCATACTTGCCTTTTAATTTTCCGTTTTCTTTGAACCTCATTTTGGCAGCTTTATAGTTCCCATCTTTTGATTTTCCACCATTTGATGCTGTATTCTGATCCTACGGTGATGCTTCTTCCTTCCCACAATAAGCGCTTTCTCATGTATGGAAAGGTAAAAGTTCACAAGGAGAAGCTTCAGCATGTTTCTTTTCAAGGTTGTGAGGCAGGGAAAATGATGAGAGATTATGTTTCACATATCGGAAGGGCTGAATGGGAATGAGAACTTCAAAGCAGAAATATTAATTCACTTGATGTGGCACGTTTCTTTCAGGGAACATAACATGCTGTGCAGATGTTAACTCTAACCCCCACAATTTCCCATAAGTCAGATTGTTTTCCTATTGTACTTTTGGATAAAATGATGCAGAAGACAAACATGCTGGTAGTGACAGACAGGAAAATAACCAAGATATTTTGATTTGCTGTGTCATGATGAGGTCTTAGGGCCTTTCATCACAGAGGTATGGCCTTCTGCTTCTCACCCACCTGAAATGACCCATATTTGCCCCATCTGTTCTCAGAGTCCCAGCATAGGGGGCCTTTGGTGCCTTCCTGGCTCACCCTGTCTCCCTTTCCCTCGTCCCCACAGCTCACGGCGGAGGGTGTGCACGCTGTCCTTTGCAGGCTCGCTAAGGGCCGTTTGTTCTTATTCCATGGGCGGGGGTCAGGCGGCTGGTCCTTGAATTAGGCACGTAAATAACCAGCCTATCATGGCTGTAGCTCTGGGGTCATGAATATAACAGCTGTAATGAGGAAACTGTTTAAAAAATATTAATTCAATGGTTTTTCATCTTTCTTTGCTGTTCACCTCGTTCTGCCTTACTACCCCACAGTACGGGCCCAGACAAAGAAGAGCGAACGCCACTTTGGGGAGGAGGGAATGTGGTCCCACACGGAGGGTAATGCCTATCACCTGTCTGGCCATGGTAGCTTGTAGGGAGAAGGCAGAAAAAATAAGAGAGTGAGGTACGACGACCCCTCTCTCTGGCTGACGTTTTTGAGAGTGAAGAAGGGGAAGCTTTAGACAGGCGGAGAGTGAGAAGCAGGGAAGAACACTCTGCAAGACGCACTCGGAACTACCTCCCACTTCGGCGCTGGACCTGGGGCCGCCGCAGCATGGTGGGCGGGGGAGAACCTGAGTGCCATTTCCCGGTATCTTAGTGCCTCCTGTGGCATGGAAGGTGATGGAAGTTCCGGGGCACCTTGTGGAGAGATACCGAGGGTGCCTGGTGGGGAGCTGTCAGCGGAGCATGGGGCAGGCAGGGAGTAGCGGCAGGACCTCAGTGAGTAGGAAGGAGGGACAGACTTGGCAAGTGATACCCCCAGGCTCTTTCTGCGTCAGGGGAGAACGCACCATGAGGTCACCAGCCACCACCTCCAGCATCAGATACCAGCAGGATGACCAGTGATCAAGAGGACAAGGAGATGCCACCGAGGGCACAGGAGTTAAAGGAGAGAATGGGTATGGGTCTGACCCTCCCCTCTTCCTTCACTCTGAGATCACTGAGGCCATCTCTGCTCAGTACACACTTAGAAACCATCTTCAAGAGGAGCCAGGGAGCAGGGACAAACCTGAATTGACCTGAGTTGATTGTTTAACTATTGAATGGGGTCAGGTTAACGGTTGGGACTAAATTTAGTTCCTCTCACTGCAGTGTGATAGGGACTTGTGAGAAATAGTAGAGCAGTTAGAGGTAATAAAGAAAATGCACTTATTTATTTATTTTTGTCTCAATATATTGTAAATAAATTGCTAACCTTTGATTTTATTTGGTAAAATATAGCACTAGACCAGGTATCAAGGGATTTGAGTTCTAGTCCTGCCCCTGCCAGTTAATGTGACTGTGGGCACCGCTGACATCTTCAGGGCATAAAATAATGGGCTTTAACGAAATGATGCCTACAATTCCTTCTTATTGCAATGATTTTGACTGTAGTACAAAAATGCTTTATAATTACATGTCCAGTTCACAATAAAAGAGCTTGAAAGAAAAAAACCATTATGCTTTCTTTTCTGTCAAATAATAATCAGACCTATCATTTCATTTGACCATTCTCTAGGTTAGTTTTAGATACTGGTTGAAGGTCATAATTGGAAGATCACATAGGTCTGATAAAGTTAATGGACAAATCAGTTTCACATTTGAAGCTATATCTAATTTTACATTACATGTTTAAAAACAAGAGGATAAAAGAAAAAAATAGTTACAGTCATAATATATGTTCACTGATAACAACGGGTCTCGCCTTTAATCCTATCTAAATATTTTTCAAATTTCCTATGTAGAAGTAACTAGAATAACTCTAGGCATTAGTATACTTTTAGAAAGTGTTTTAGTTATTTTAATTTACTTCCTTCATTCTTTCTGATTTAAAAATTTTTTCTTGAATGGATTTCATTAATTATGTAATAGCTTTTAGACTATAAAAGTTGGTCTCTTTTCTGTACAGTGATACTATTTGTTTTTACCACCTTTTATTCCTTTCTAGAAGTAATTTGTTTTGCCGAGGCCCACAACCTTGAGCTGATTCAGTGGGCCCAGGCAGTTACTCAAGGGTAAAACTTGGCATTGCCCAGTTCAGTGATTTCTTACGCTTCCTTATGCAGAGTTGCTCACTCAAAGCAGCCCCATCTCATTGATAAGTATTTCTTAATGTTCTTAATTAATTGTCTTAATTTCCTAATAGCGTATTTTTGAATGGAGTATGCTGCTCTGAAACTACTACCTTGTGAGGGCACCAGGCAAGAAAAACCAGTTTGCAGTGTCATATTGGATTCAGAAAAAGCCTCTTGGGAGTAACTTCAGAGGTAGCCAGGAGCACACAGTAGGCCTTATTGGTATACAGAATGTTTCAGCTCTGCTAAAGTACCTGTGTTTTCTTTTACCAGAAATTATGTGACCTGATTATCATTTCACATTATCTTAGAACTTCACTGACACCTCCCACTGACTTCAGAAGGACCGCCCACTGGAATTCTGCAGGGGCCTTATAAAGACGGAAACTGACTCAAGAAATTTTGTACAGAAAGATGACTAACTGGCTTTGTCCTTTAAAAAAGCTTCCACTGGAACAATCACTGTATTGTGTTCTGAAATGAGAGCTCTACTTGGGCTTCCAAAAATATTGGTTATACTTTTTTTTTTTTAATGGAGTGTTTTTCATTACAAAATGTTAAAAGAGAACAAGTAGAATTTCCCTCCCTTCCTTCATCCCACCCTGTTTCTCTCTTGATTTTTGGTGAAATCAAGGGTCAGGATGATGGCCAATTGGAAAGTAAGGTTACACAAATTGGACCCTGAGTAGGAGGGAAATTCTGGGCTCCTTTTGATTGATAGGCTTGAGTTCCTATTTTTGTGGGGTTTTTATTTCAAGGGACTCTATAATCTCTACCTATCTGCAAGGGAAACTTAACAAGACTCTTCAGCTACAGATTTAGTTTCCTGAGCACACAGTATTTTTAGATACCAAATGACCTAAAGACAGGGTGGGGTGAAAGTAGGTTTACAGTTGTTTGTATGGAAAAATAATATAATCATAAATAATAATACAAGAGTAAACTGTTTTGTATACTCACAACTGTAAATTTACTTTGCTCCCCCTGTACAGTAATTTAATATTTTTAAATATCTGTTTTCATCTTTGTCCTGTTTTAAATTTTAACCGAGAGGCTAGAAATCTTACTAATTTAATTTAATGGTTACTATTTAGGAACCATGCTGAACAGTTGTCAGGATTATATTGTAACTTTTGATCATGTAATAATGTATGAAATGAAGAAAGAACACTAGAAGGTAATTTTATGAAAAACAGGAGCCTTATAAGAATGAAGAATTAAACACTTTCTTGAGAGGTAGACAGATGTCTTCCTAATTTTTGTCTCGGCATTTATTACAAATCAAGAAAAATCATGGCATTCTTGATTTCAAACTTTCACTAGCACGGAAATGTCATTTAAGGACCCAGTGTATTTCCTGTACTTTTCCTGTACAAAGCTGCTTCAATTATTTATTGGTTTGATCTCCCTTGACTCCTTCAGTCAGGTCACTGCCTCTCCTGGACCCGAGCGGGTGTGTGGAGAGGAGCCAGCGGAGGTGCAGGAGGGGGGTGACTGCCGGGGACATGACCCCGGACTTACAGGTGCTTACTGGGTCCCCTCAAAAGACGTGCTTCCAAATTCTGTAAATAGTTAGTTTTTTCTATACCCCATTTAGCTCTCCCCTCTCATTCTCCACTGAAATGTTACCCCTTTGAATGGAAGCTCAAAATGACTCCCTTTCTTTTTACATAGATCAAATATCAACTGCTCTGAGAAACATTATATTGAAGAAGAAATGATCTTTTAGCTGGTTTTGAAAATAGCTCTTTCTGTTTGTTTTCCCCCCCCCAGCACCTGTGCCCTTTCATATACTATTGGTACAGCTTGCTCCTTCTTAAAATAATGTGGGTCAGAAACGTTTTCCATTGCTCGATGAACACAGGAAAGCTCCTTCAATAAAATTCACCTTTTTGGGGGTTATCATCAGCGAAATCAAATCATGTCATCAGCAATATCCCAGTCCTCTTGTTATCCTCCAGACTCCAGAGAGTGACTCCTAACATTTTTTTGGGGGGTCATGGACCCCTTTGGAAATTTGATGAAAGCCATTGAACTTCTCCTTTGAAAAACACAAAAGCAAAAATACACCAATGTTAGGCTGTAATCGCAGGGAGTTCATAGGACAGTACAAGCCATTCACAGAGTGCTGGAGAGCCCCAAGCTTCAGGGCAGGTGGTCAGGCTGGCCCACGAGAGGGACTGTGAAGAAGACCCGGCTGGGCGTAGAGGACTAGCAGAGACCAGGGGATTGTCACAGAAGAAGGACGGATTCCCTGCCTTCTAAGCAAAATTTTATTTTCTCTTGATTAAAATACTAACTGTTTTGTGAATGTGAAGTGTTACTTCCTCTATAAAAAGCAATCCAGCAACAACTGTTAAAAATATGTATTTACTCTTCGATCCAGAAGTTTCACTCCTGGGAATCTCTCCTGTAGGAACTAAATCATCAACATATAAGGTATATGTACAGGAATCCCTAGGAGAGCATTGTTTGTAGTAGTGAAAAATTGAAACAGAGTGAAAGCCTATCAACCAGGTAATAGTAGAATAAATTATGGTAATTTATACTGTAGAATAGCATGCAACCATTAAAAAGAGTGAGTAGAGGTATACCAGATGCCTTAGGGAGGTGTCAATGAGGTATTGTTCAGTGAGAAACACAGATACAACTGTGTACATTACAAAACCCTCCCTCTGGGCATGTGTATGCATATCTATGTCTGTATGTACGTATGCCTGATTAGGATTATATGTGTAGGGAAAAAAATATGAACTAGTATATACTAGGCTGTTAACATTGGTTCTGGGAGCTTATCCATGATTAGAAAAAGTAAAAAAAGGATTACAATAATTAAAAAAAACCCACATATGTGATGGCATTAATGCACTTATTTAAAATTATATATGAGGTCTGTCTGGAAAAAGTCCAGCTATTGTTAATATAATGAGAATGGTTTGTGGGATGTCGATGTAACCTGGCAGCCAAGGAGAAAGAACTGGAAGGCACATGTATAAACAGTGATGACTTCACTGTGCTAGTCAGTGGAGGCAGTAGACGCTGTCACGTGAGGAGGTGTACTGTGTGGCTGTCACATTCAAAATGCCTGAGCGAGCAGAGCAATGAATATGCATCAGATTTTGTATTGAGCTTGAACATCCTTCACAGAAACTATTTGGATGATTCAGAAGGCTTTCGGGTCTGATGCAATGAGTGCAGCACAAGTAAAAGCGTGGCACAAACACTTCAAAGATGGCCGAGAATCTGTTGAAAGTGATCCCCATTCTAGAAGGTCTGTAACAAGCAGATACCTGAGAGTGTTGAACGGGTATGGGTGGAAATCAACAAAGATTGGTAGCTGACAGTGTGAGAAGTGGAAGCTGACCTGGGAATTCCAAAAACTACTGTGTCTGAGATTTTGACACAAGGTCTTGGCATGAAATGTGTTGTGGCAAAATTTGTTCCATGGCTTGTGTTACCAGAGCAGAAGGAACATTGTGCTACAGTTGCTAATGACTTGATTCAAACCACTACCAGTGAACCAGATTTCCTCAAGAAGGTCATAACCACAGATGAATGGTGGGTCTATGGCTATGATCCAGAAATGAAGGCCCATTTGTCCCAATGGAAGTAACCTGGTTCTCCATGCCCGAAGAAGGTGCAGCAAAGTCGCAGTAAGATCGAGACCATGTTAACTGTGTTGTTTTGATTGGGAAGGCGTTGCCCTTCATAAGTACTCCCTTCCAGGCCAGACAATTAATAAGGAGTGCTACCTCAATGCTTTTCATCAGTTGAGAGATGCAGTACAATGAAAACGGCCACAACCATGGGCAACTGGTGATTGGCAGTTTCATCATGACAAGGGACCTGCTCATGCATCACATCTCATGCAGAGCTTTTTTGTGAAACATCAAATCATCCAGGTGACTCAGCCCTACTACAGCTCAGATTTGATGTGTTGCAACTGCTGATTTTTCCCCAAACTAAAATCACCTTTGAAAGGGAAGAGATTTCAGACCATCGATGTGATTCAGGAAAATAACTATGGGCAGCTGATGGTGATTCCAACAAAGGATTTTGCAGAGTGTTTTGAACAGTGGAAGAGATACTGGGAGGACTGTGTGAGATCCCAAGGTGCCTACTTTGAAGGGGACTGAGGCATCACTGTCCTATTTACAATTTTTTTTTTTTTTTAATATCTGGTGTCTTCTTCAGTAGATGTCTCTCTTTCATTGCACGTGGCTGGATACTTTCTGGACATACTTCGTATGTATTTAAAATTTTACTGTTTTATTTCTATTATAGTCAGTAACACTAGAGCTTTTCAGTTCAGTTTGGTAGGTCTTGCCCAGTCATTTTGATCAGCCTGGACCTTCTGACTTATTAGATGGATCTTGAGTGACTTATTGCTCTAAAGTTATTTGTTTGTTTAACAAGTATTTATTGGGTGTCTACTTTATGTCATATACTAGGCGTTGTGCTGGGGAGTACCCAAAGAACTAAGACCCTTTTGTGTGTGTGTATGTGTGTATGTGTGTATGTGTGTATGTGTGTGTCTCTGTGTCTGCGGCTGCCTTTGAGCTTCTTGGCCTCAGTCGCTTATTGAGCCGGCAGCCGGTCGTGGCTGTGTAAGATGGAGAGCCTAGGTGCTGCACTCCTGTTAGTAACAACCTAATAATTTGTTTGGAGTGACCGCTTGATTTTTCTTCTTTTGCTTCATTAATTGACCTATTGCCTCATTCTCCAACTTTTCCAACTTTTCCTCAGAAATGCCCAAAGATCTTGAGAGAGGATAGTGCTGAATGGATTTTTAGGAAATTGTAGAGAAAAAAGAAGTGTGAGGTGCTTCCTGCAGATCAGTGTGTCAGAACTGTGGTTTCCTGCATCATAGCTACCTGGTGAGCCTGCTGAAAATGCTCATCTGTGGGCCTGGCCTCAGACCCACTGAGGGGGGGCCCTGGAAATCTGCATTATTGTTAGGCGCCCCAGGTAATTACGCACACTGATATTTGAGAGCCAGTTCCGTCTATTTTTATTTCAAATAATGAGCCCTCCTGGCAGCCCTCTCCCCCTCCCCCAGAATTTTATCAAGACTTCTCCATAACCTTGAACTCCTTTATGGTTGTCGAAAGCTTAGCTATTTTGCCACTTGGAAGTGGCTCCACATTCACTGGTGTCTCATCCTGCCACGTCACAGGACTGACCTGCTCTGTGGCTACGTGGCGTCCTGCACTGCTGCGATGGGCTGAGCCTGTTCGCCACTGCTCAGGTTCCGCGTCGCGAGAATGAAGATAAGTGAAGGGATGATTCCATTCAAGTTTAAGATATTTGACTCAAAAGATAGTCTAATAAAATTTTTCTAATATTTAAATGGCTTTTTGTTTTCATCTTTTGGTACATTAGTTTTACCTACATTTCAGAGGAGATTTTATGAAGTTTTTCAGCTAAAGCTGTTACTGCCAAACGTGCACAATTTTATTCTGAATGTAAAGAAATCAGTGTAGGTCAGAAAAATAATAGAACGGTTTTTAAAATCAACAGTCTGATGGTCTTTCACATAACAGACTCAGTATATACATGTATATATATATGTGTGTGTATATATGTATATACACACACACACACACACACAAGAGAAAATTTCAGGTTACAATGCATTTTGTTTGTAACTACAGAAGTTAAACTGGAAGTTGCACACATATTGTAAGTTTTTTTGGAATTCTTAATTCTTTGGACTACATTTGGTTTACTTGTAAATATTCATAATAGAGATAAGAACTGAAAGTGTTTTTCAGATATCGAAGATTTATCCCCTTTCACACATTTCTTCTCCTACCCTTTTATCTAAAATGTCAAAATAATTGAAGCAGAGGCTAGTTCACGTGAAAAGCAGCATTATGTGACTTTTCCTCCATCCCTCATGTGATTGTGCCTGTGTAGACAACAACCGTAGCACTATTCTAATTAGAAAGGCCATGTCTAAGAACCTTTTATCTCCACAGCAGGATATATATAACCCAAGTCGATGCAAGAAACCCATGACATCATCCCTCAATCAATAATCATCGATCGAATGGAGTTGTTTTCAGAGCCATGTATCATGTACCATGAGGGATACAGAAGGAAAAGTCCCAGTTTCTGTCTTTGAAGAATAATCCAGTTCAGAAAGTAGTTCAAATGTTCACGTTATGGCATGGTTCCCTAACAAAAGACCTTTTCAACAAGTACTAGGAAACCAGCATGCAAGGTGTGACTGTGGGCCAGAGGAGGTGTTGGAGAGCAGGGACCTGAGTTGGCAGAGAAGCAGTCCAACAGGACCAAGACACGAGGAAGGCATGAACATAATTCATAAGGCTGTTCCCATCTGCAGGATGTCAGCTGGACGGCGTGGGTCGTCGTCAGGCAAGTCTGCGAGGTGGGAGGAGCTCTAGAAACACATGACAGGGTCCTCAATCAGGGCTGGAAAACCTGTTGAAAAAAATCATAGGGACCTTATGAAATGCAGAGCTTGGAGCAATTAAAGAAGTTCAGTGCGAGGAAGTTAGAAGACTGGCGATGAACGCAGTCAGGTAAAACTCAGAGTCACTTTTGGAGAAGATTGGATTCTAGGGTTAAGTTGGAAAACATATTAAGCCAGAGAGTGAAAATATTTGTGAAGTTATTAAACTCATCATGGTGGGTTTGATCTGAGACATAAGAAGTTAGGGGAGAAACAATGGCTTGTGGCGAGAAGCAAACCTGATGAACTGTTTTTTAAATCTTTAGTTTTCTGTGAGTTTATGATTTTAGACATTCACTTATATAATAAAATACAAAAACTACCTAACTGATCTTTGGCATTGTTAATAGTCTACAGTCCATGATACCTTTGTAGGTGGTAAATAACTGCTAGATGACTAAATTCCGGTGCTTATCTTGCAGGGTAATCTGCTATTGTATAAGATGTTTTTTCCTACATAGGATACAAAACTCTGCTATAATTATTTGTGAATAATTTTTTGTGACTCATGGTAGTAAGACTATTGTAAATTAACATTTAAAAGAACAATGTTTCATCAACATAAAAGAACCTCCCACCTTTTCCATCAGGGATATTTTTCTTCTTGTCTAAAATGTACCTACTTTTTTTTTTAAAGTTGACTTTTACATTGAACTAGGACTTTTTTCTCCAGAAAGGACAAAAAGAAATACAGTTAGAAAAAGCCAACTAACCAAACCAAATCACCTCGATTACTTCTTATGGAGAAAAGAACTGGCTTTATTATTTTTCTCTTGTGCGTGTTTTGAGATCTGTTCATATTTGAGGAATAATGGTATTAGGAAAATAGAGAACCTGTGGGGTTATTTGGTTTAGTGGGTGTCGAGAACGGGTACATCAAATTGCTACCTAACAGCAAGGAAACCAGTTTTTATTTTCTAGGAAAACAAAGCACAGGACTACTAAAAAGAAAAAAAAAAAGACTTAGTTTTGAAGGGTATGCTGAGTTGCCAAGGAACGTTAAGCTCCTGCAGTCTGTTCACAAATGTGGATGCTAAGTCAGTCAGTCACCTCCTAATTGCTGGAATTTAGGCTTTACCAATAATGGTATTATTCTCCTGGGTTTTCATTTTCCTGGGGTATCCGTGAAAATGCCATACATTACCCTGCAAATCATTGCTTTTGGGAGACTGTGAAATTATGTCCATTTTACAACTTGGAAAAATACCTTTGGGTAGGAAGATCTTGTGGTCGTGGGTCACTTTGTGCCTTCTAAGGCTTCCAGCTGCTACAGGAGCCCCAGCACGTTCCACGGGCTGTCGGGGTGACACAGGCACCAATCTTCCTCTTGTACCAAGTCCCTCTTCTCCCCATGGACAGTGGTGGCCAGGCTGTATCAGCTTCCTGCCAGCTAGCTTGCCCCAGTGGGGTAGGATCTAGTGTCCAGGTCTGACTTTAGATTAGCTTTTCCTGACAACCATCATCTCTCTGATACCTCGCTTGCTACTTTTTTGCAGAGAAAGTGGGATCTATGGAGGGTAAGAAGGGGATCCTTTGCCGGCTCCCCACCTCTCCCTCGCGGCTCCTACCCTTGTCCTCTGTGCTTGGTTCCCATCGCGGCCATTCATAGCCACCGGGCCACTGCCTTCCCATTCCCCCTTCATTACACATGATTTCCCTTCAGTGAGTGAGCTTCCTTCCAGATCTTTGTCTGTCTCCCAAATGGCAGGGTGCGCAGAATGACCGGAGATACATTATCTGGTGTCTTGTGCTCCATGTGAAGCCTTCAGTCACGTCAGTCCACTTGGGGATATGACTTTTTCATTTCAGGGTCCTTATTTCTGTTTACAAGAAGTATGTAACCCTTCCATTTCCAAATGTCCAAAGTTTAGATCAAAACAGATTCTTACACACTTGATTTTTTTTATGCCGACATTTTGCTCCCTCCTTTGCAAATGCTGGTGTTCTGCTTAATTTATTTACTTAGGAAAGGCTCCTCTCTCTTCAGGGACCTCTGTTGTTTGCAGAAGGTCAGCAGTCTGCAGCGCCATAAAGATGGGGAGGGCGATAGACTTTGTTTGGCCAGGAAAAGTCACTTTCGACTGTAGACATAAGTCAAACCAGAGTCCTCCATAGTGCAGCGCCCAGTACTAAGTCGGACCACCCCCATCAGCTATAGCTTTGGGCCCCTGTGTGGTGTTCACGTGACCACGCTAGGGCAAAACTAACACTTCACAGCACAATAGTAAGCCTGTCGTGGTGGCCACAGCCCCTTTCGGCCCCCTCTGCCTACCGACCAGAGTCCTTTTTGAGTTAGACATTCAGCAATGGTGAGGAAGGTGACACTGGCACACGCAGGCATCCATCCAAAATATAACAGTTCATGGCTGCAGTTAGAGCTTAATTTTTCTACATCTTTCATCAGGGAAGCACTTTCTAGTAAATGACTGTATTGCTTGAAATCATCTGCCCGTGTCGTCCTCATTATATTCCTTAGTCATTATGGCTTGCCTCACATGATCTTTTCTCAAACCTCGGCCTGGTGAACCAACAATGAAATTGCATTTCTCTGAATTAGAGTACAGATTATTATGGGAGAAAAAAGACATTAAAGGGGAAATGTTCATGTTTATGTTTCAGTAAATGCGAGCAGTTTAACAGCCTCAGAGGCAGTCAAAGGAAAGGTTGCGAGAGAACACTGAACTGTGGTGCCTCGTTGCTTTGACGTGGCTCTGAAACATGGCAGGCAAAGCACTTGGACTGTTTAATCCTGAGTGTATAAATCCTGGATAGACAGTCACTTTGGTATGTATTTCTTGGGGAGCAGGGGAGAGTACAGAATCACTGGTAGTTCTTATTTTTCCTCAAGGCTCTAACATACATTAGGAAATCAATAAATGGCTGTTGAAATAAACTGGAAAAGCCATTACTCAGAGTTGCTCCCTTCCCCCTACTTTTTTCTTGCCCCCACTCTGGGCTTCTCCGTAGTTTTGTACGGTTACAGGCGGTCCTAAGATGGGAACGCTTTGGCGCTGTAGAGGAGGATAAGCAATTGAAACAGCAGCCTGGAAGACGGCATTATTGCTTTCCTGGGGCTATTCGGCCCTGACCTGAGTATCTGGCATGTTCACTGACTCCACATAGTCGTCCTCGCCTCGTTCTCAGCTCCTAGACCCTGTTGCAAGTGTGACCAGCTCCTGGGCCCATCCTTGCCGTCTTGCCTATCCTTTGCCACCACCCTCCTGATCTGTATACCGGAGAGGTAGGAGTCACTCAATGAAGTGATTGAATGAAGTGACTGACAGGTGCTTGTGGTGAATTCAGATTGTGGTTTTTCTGAGGTATCAGGGCCACATGTGGCAGAGTGCTATAAGCAAAGCCAGTTGGTTATTGAATGTAATATGCAGATAGATGGTGTTAATACTGTGTGCTTCATCGTAATTTCTGCTTTTCCTCACGACATCTGCTAGGTTTGTTCTGATGTCGAGTGTGATACCTAGATATAGCATTTTGTTGTTCTGCCATTTCTCTTGCCTTCTTTAACCTGCACAATTCTTTTCTTTTCTTTTTTAAAGATTTTATTTATTTATTTTTAGAGAGAGGAGAAGGGAGGAGCAAGAAAGGGAGAGAAATATCAATGTGTGGTTGCCTCTCATGCGCCCCCTGCTGGGGACCTGGCCTGCAAACCCAGGCCCGTACTGTCATTGGGAATTGAACAGTGACCTTTCGGTTTGCAGGCCTCTGCTCAATCCACTGAGCTACACCAGCCAGGGCTGACCTGCACAATTCTTACAACAACCAGGGCCTGTGGTTTCTAAATACCTGTGTTGTGAGAGCTCCAGCGAGGAGGGAGACCTCATCTTTGTTTTATCCATAGATTCCAGATGAATGAATGGGCAAAGGATTGGAAACAAAAACAGACATTATTCAGTGCAGGTTTATGATGAGCCGGTCATTGTGCTAAGGGCTTTTTGTACACTATGTCATTAAATCTTCACAGTAACTTTCGTAGGTAAACATGATTGTTCTCATTTTGTAGATGAGGAAGCTACAGTTCAGAGAGGTTGTATAAACTACCTGGGGTCACACAGCTAGTCAGGACCCTCGATGGCATGTGGCCTCAGGTCTTCCTGACTCCAGAGCCTGAGATGTTCCTTATTGGGCTAGGCTATCCCAGTGCAGCCAGAATTATAAATGCCATTTTTGTGATTTCGTTGCTGCATCATAGCAGTGCTATGGCATTTTAGGTTTAACATTCTCCTCATGAAGTAAAATATTTTTATTCGAGTTTTTAAATATCGTAATTTTTGGTAAATGCCTTATTTTATTTTATTATTTTATTTTGTTTGTTACTTTGGCCCTTAGTTTGACTGTTATTATTCCTGAAGTTTTTTAGTACTTTTAGTTATTTGTTACGCAATAACCTTTTTATTTGCATATCAATGATTTTAGCCAGTTTAACTATTGATTTTAATAGTTCTGCTGTTTTGTTTGCTTTAGCCATGAAAATTTATTTATATCTTCACCCGAGGATATGTTTATTGATTTTAGAGAGAGGAAGGGAAAGAGAGAGAAAGAGAAACACTGATGAGAGGAAAATACCGATCAGTCACCCTCTGTATGTGCCTGGACCTGGCGTATGGGACGACGCTCCACCCAACGGAGCCATCTGGCCAGGGCTGTCCATTTAAATTTGTATGGAACAAATGTCTTGTGTTTTTCTGAGCTTCCTGATTTTTTAAATTCTCATTCTACGTAGGCTCATATCTCATGTATCTAATTTTAAAACTTTGTTATTTCTGTACTTAACTGCTACCAATCAGAGTAGTATTGCCATTTCACTTATTGCAAAAACAATAAAACAAGGGTAAATTATTCACATTTCAGAACATTTTTAAAATGTAGTTTTGATCATAGAAAATTTCCAGTTATGTTGGAAATTGGATTTTCAGTGTATTTTGTTTGGCGAGAAACTGCTTAAAGCACTTCCATACAGAGTGTGTCGGGGAATTGGTTGCTACTCATAAATTCTTCAGAAGCTAGTTTTCATGGCCAAAGATGTCCTTCTCATCACACCCTTGGTCTTTCTCTTCTGAGACAACGGAGCGCTCCAGAGCACTCATTCGCCCCATGACTGCTGACGGGCTTCCTCAGGGCGCTTCAAAGCAGCCCCGATCGCGGCTTCTGGCTTTGCTCAGCCCAGAGTTTCATAGAAGCTAACCTGGCTAGCAGCTGCTGAGGGAGGCTGGTGGGGAGCACTAGAGGTGTTCCCAGAAGGGTGACCTCAGTGCCATGGGTTGGGCAGGTTCACAGGGGGTTCCCATATGTGTGCATGTCTGCACACATGTGTGATAGTCTGCAAACACATGTGATCTTTATCCTGTGCTCTGTAGCTACCAGAGGATTTAAGATCACTTTACATGGGCAACACTTTAGAGGATATTTATGAGTATAATGAGAAAGAAAGCAAGGCCTTTTAGAGGAGGAAGTACCTTAATGGAGGAACAGGGCTTTGACAGGTGGCAGGAGAGATGGCAGGGCCCAGGATAGTGTGGGTGGAGCTGGGAATGCTGTAGATGTGTAGATTGACCATCATTGGACCTGTGACCCTACAGAAAAACCCAGAAGAGGTCAGGCTGGCTGTAGAGGACCTGAATGGCATGCTAAGGAAACTGGGCTCTATTATTAGGTGTGGGGATCTGTAAGTTCTTGGGCAGAAGAGTGATTTGTTGAAAATGATGTTATAGAAAGAGTAATCAGGTGACAAAATAGATTGGATGGGGAGAGATCTGAAGTAGAAAGCCAAGTTAGGAAATGTTTGCTATAAAGAAAGTGCATGATAATCAAGCAGGTAATTAAGGGAATGGAAAGGAAGAGAGAGAGGGCTGGGAAAGGGGCACCTGTTGGAAGTGGGGAGGGGCACCTAGGCAACATGGCTGGATGCTGTGCTCACTCAGCAAGCTTGAGGTTGTGTGTTGAGTTGGTGTGGTTTCCTGTGGTTGGGGAGTGTCTAATGGAGGTTGTGGGCACTTCGCTCTCCACTCCAGACCCCCTTGGTGGTATTACTGGAGGGATGGTGTCCAGTGTGACTGACGCAGTCTCTAGGACTGGATAGCTAGGACTGTTGTCATGCCTGTGGTCAGAGATGGATTGGTCAAAGGGCCATTGTCTCTAATTTCTCACAACTGTAAATGTTCGAATAAAAGAATGATTGAGTGAGTGAGTGAGTGAGTTCAGGATTAGCATTGATTTGAAGAGTTTATTTAAGGGGAACTGATTTCCATACCAATGGACAAACAGTGACTTTCAGGAGAAGGCCAATTATTAGTGACTAAAACTTTCTAAAACTAGGTTCAACTGAAATACAGAAAGATTGAGTTTTGAAAATAAAATATTTCTGATGCATGGATTATAGGTTGCATATAATGAATTGTTATCTTGTTTGCACATTTGTTTTTCAAAATGACCAACAGGGTGATTGATTGCATACACATTTCAAAATTTGTTCTGCGGTTCACAGAGAAAGAAAGAGGGCAGAGAAATATCTTAGCACAAAAGTAGTTAGTCTTGGGAGTTGGGCTGCTCTTTAGGTTGGTTTAGCTTTGCCATTAGTCTTGATATTGAGAGAGATAAAAATACTTCTGTAAAACTTTCTGATCAGTATGACACTTTTAAGAAAGTAGATTATGCCGTTTAATAGCATGGCTAATAAAGCTAACTGTCATACAGTCTAAGCCCCTGAGAGCCAGCGGAATGTGAAGGAAAGAGTGAGGGTTTTGGAGTGAGTTAAAGTTGGGTTTCAATTTGTCTCCACCACCTCATACTGTATAGTCTTCGACAAGTTTCTTAAGCCCTCACTTTCTTTACTTTAAGACAGCGATTTTTCTCTCTCACTTAAAAGGTTGTTGTGAGGTTGGTGAACATACATGGAGCTAGCAGACCTAGAACAGATCTTGATACAGAGCATGCACCTTGCAAATCAAATGTTACCTGTACTCATTTTTTTCTTTTTTACTCTGTATTTCACTTCACTGCCCATAGAATGATACTGATCACTTTTGAAAATGATGGCCGTTACCCTTATTTTTGGAAGTGGAATGGGGACTGTAAGTAAGAAAGTCTCCTGGAAATCACATCCCCAGACCTTGTTAGTTGGCCTCACCTGGGGAAAAGCACTCCCCCTGAAGCATGGTATGGAGAACCTGCCAGGCAGATTAAAAGGGCATCGATTCAGAACAGGGTGCGAGTATTGGCTGTCCCTTAGTTACATGACTTTGGGAAGTATTTTGATTTGAGTCTATTTCTGCAAAATGTCAGTACAGTAGCCACACACATGGATGCTGTGAGGGTCACATGAGATGACGTGTGTGAAGAACTAGAAAAAGTCTGATAGAGCTGGGGAATAAGCTTGAGGGCAGAGCAGTTTAAAATGAAGTGGGAGAACTAGGCCAGGGCCTAGTATTGGGACATTAGAGGGCATATTGAGATATAACTGGTGCTGTCCTCCCAAAATGTAAAGGGGGGAAATGATATTACTTGTTGATATTTTTAAAGCTTAATGAAATCTTGACTTATTAAAATAGTGACATTACTTATTAAGATATGCATTATGCATGCTTAAATAATCTATTAATTTACTATGGAAAAATACCCAAGGGACAGTGATAATATGAGAGTTTAGAGAGTGTTAATGGAGTCTCAGGAGAGGTGATTAGAGTAAAGGTGAACCAGTCAGTTACTTCTCATGACCTGCACTGTCCCTTTTAATAAAGGAACAACTACCTACTTTTTGGTGAGCTGTTGAATTAGTGGAATTTTAAAGGGGTAGTAAAAAAATAAAATAAAAAGAAATAAATGTTTTTAAATCTACAGAAACCCTTGACAAATCATAAGGCATTATAAAGATGTTTGTTAAAATATATTAGCTTCCCCTTGTGTCTTCAGTGGCCTAAACCAAGAACACAGGGTTGCAGATCATACAGTTTTGATAAAATAATCAAGCAGAAGTCTATATTTATGTTAAAAAATTCTGAACAGTGAATCTCAGTTTTGGGAGAAGACCTAGAAGTTTTGGTGTATTTTATATAAAACAGTCTGTCTTTGGAAGGAAATACCGTTAATAGGCTGTGCATTTCCTGATAACCCTACAACTTCGGGCCATGACGATTCACTGCGATACACGAACTGACTTTGCATTGCCCCATGAAAGGGGCACCCAGAAGCCTTAACCTCCCACGGCTCACGAGTGTGAGGGCCCACGAGCGCCCTGTTCGCACTGACTGAGTTCCGAGCCAGAGTCAGCTGCTGATGCACCTGCAGGCAGAGATTAGTTGTGTCAAGGAAGCTGGCCCTGCAAGGGGGGGAGTGCTTCCTTTTAAAGATTAAAAATGGAAGTGTGGATTTTTTTTTTAATACACTGTAGAGGAAAAAGAATTAGTACCACAAAGAGTCAGTGGTTTGAGACAGCGGTAAGAACTGCTGCTCACAGCATCCAGCTCATAGCTAGCCTTATCCACTCAGAAATAATTATTTTCAAACTGAGCAGCCTTGGCGGAGATAGCTCCCAAACAGCTGCGTCAGCTTTAGAATGTGTGAAAATTGCTCAAGGATAAACCATAAAAGTAGGTTTGGGAAATTAAAAAAAAAAATCAAGGGTGTTTTGATACGGAGGGGTTATTAGCAACAGTTTACAAAAATATAGAACAGTAAAGTTGAGAGTTCATTTCTTTTCTGTAGCATCTTCCTATTTATCTTCCTGATATATTTGTCTCCTCCGTTACCATAGCACCACTCATTGGTATTCCTCAGCGTGCAGAGTTGCTGTGAATCCCTTCGTAATTGCACTGAACTCAGAATCTTTACTTTTTTAGGCCTTGCTGAAGCTCAGGGCCCCTTTTTCTTTTGTGAGGCTGCTTTAATTTTGCATTAAAATGACATCTACTGATCGACTCCTTTCGTGGGGCTGGCAGGATGGTCAAACAGCCACCTTCACATCTGGTGCAATTACTAATGTGTTTCCTTCCCAAGAAGGCAGTACTGGCTGTCCCCCCCGCCCTGCCACCCCCCCAGGGACAGTAAACATCACTTTTTTCTGATGTCCACACTGTAGGCTCAGTCAGCCTTGCACTCCTGTTCTCAGTGACCAGGGGATGCTGTGTATGCTTTTTTTCAGAGGGGGACAACCATTGCTTTTCAAGAACGTTTTTCTTTTGTATTTCCCTATCCTGACTTTTGACCTTTGCTTCAAAGGTAAGGGGCTTCCAGTGGCCTCAAATTTCTCCAACCCAAGGTGGGTATCTGTGGTTGACCGCCAGGAGGATTATTTGTAAGTGCATCATCATTTACTAATTACTTTTAGGAGTTAACTTGGTATAACAGTATAATTGTTGGCTTCTTAGGTTATGGCCAGTGAGACAAATTATCTTCGAGTCTGAAATTTGAAGGCAAAAAGGCACTGAATTAGTTACCCTTGAATAATCTTCATATCTATCAATTACTACAGTGATTTTCAGGGCTTGGATTAATGTAGATTGTAGGTGCAATTACTCTTCTTGGATCCCATAGGTTAAATTCAATGACAGATCTCTCTGGAGATGGGTCAGCTACTTTGCCTTTAGCTTCTCTTACACAGAGTCAGTTTCAAGTTCAAATACATTTGGTCTGATAAATTGACTACACAAGGAGGGACTAAAGAGAGCAATTATGTATGACATCAAATAAATGACTCAGTGACAAGGTATATTTCATTTAGGTCAGCACAGTTCAAAATGTGAGAAAACATGGTTTAGCTGGCTGGACCTGAAGACAGTTTAAATTACTGGGTGGGAAGGATCACTTTGCATTTTGAGGTTTGGTAATTGGAGATATGTAATATTTATTGTGAGGTGGTTTCAGTTGTTTATGTGGGTATTGTTTAATATGACAATATGCTGGTCCAATCTTTATGCATAATTTGCATTGCCATTGGCTAAGGTGAGGCTGGGTGATATGTGGCTGAAGCCTGTTAAACCATGATAAGCCAATGTATTTTGCTCTTTGGAGATTTATGGTGGCCATGCCCTTAAAGGAGGGAGAGGGTGCCTTCTGTGGTTAGCTACATGTTTTTCTTCATTTTTCACCTCCCCCTTTTAAAATTGTAGGCCCACACCTTTGCCCCATGACTTTGTAGGACCTTCCATTAGAGGAGGCACTGTCGTCTCACTGATGTTGGACATGTCATTCATGTTAGTAGGCGGACTTTCAGCAGACATGATGTTAGTGGAGACTGTACATGTGCTGGCATGGTTTGGCTTGCTCTCGGTCTCCTGCCGTCCGCTATGGGAAGAACATGTTCTGAGTAGCTACTGGCCTAAGGAGAATGTGGAGACATACGGAGCAGAACTGAACTCAGCCTGAAGCCCACTGCCAAGCAGACTGTGACAACTGATTTGCAGATCTGTGAGCAAGAAACACCAATGCTTATGATTGTAAGCCACTGACTTTTGGGGGCGTTTGTTATGCAGTGTAATTGTGGAAATAGCTCATAGATGTGCACAGTAAAAAAAAAAAAAATCCCTGCCCTTTTATGAATTTTATTTGGCTTTATAGGCATCTTTTACATTCAGATCCTTGTTCCCACCCTGTCGAGAAATCAGTGTCATTCATGACTGAATGGAAGGTGCCCTTGGCTGCAATGCAGCAATGTCCTCTGCTGGTAAAGTTTCATGACCAGAGATTGCATGAATATATTCTCTGAAATATGAATTTAATTAGACATTCCTACTTAATCATGTTATTGGGGGATTTTACATACTTTTAAGTTTTATGTAGGCTTTTTTTTTATTGTTTTAAAGCAAAAATTTAAATGATGTTTTAAAATCCTATAGAAAAGTTTTTGGTTACATATAAGCAACTTCACTGTAGCTTAGGGAGAAAATAAGTTTTGTAGAGGATGAGACGTTGCCCAAGGACGGTAGCTGAAGATGCGGGGAGGACAGACAGGTCTGGAGGTTAAGCTGCCGGGGCGGTGCTTCTGGTTGCACCCTGACCGCGGACGGCAGCAAGGCTCCTCGTAGACCTGCTGGTTGCAGTCCACAACTCCGGCCGCCCTAATGGGCCCCTGGGCCCTGCAGCCTCTGCCCCTAATGTCCCTGCTGCTCTGAGGCCAGGGACCTTTAACCTCACCCTTATCAATAGGCTTATTCTGCTTCTTTATATTCTCGTCTGAATTAGAGGCTCTTCTGCATACATCTAATTGGTGGCGCTAGGTCACATGCCTGTATCCTATCTGCAAAAAGGGCTGTAACTCCCACCAGGGGAAAGCAAGACTTAAGCTATGGAAAATCGTGAAAACTTTGGAATGTAGTTCAGAAGATACTAGTCCATATAAATCCATAATATCTATGTTAAAACAACCTTTATTTACTATTAATTAGTATAATAATTTTTAAAAAGTGAAAATAAAGGTAATTTACCCAATTTTTAAAAAAATGAACATTAGTATTAAAAGAAAAGAATACCCAGCAGAACTTCTGGCTTTATATGTTTTCACCTGGGCACTTTCTTCAGAATACCCTCAAAAAGCACATATGAAGTACATCTTTTTTTTTTTTTAACATCAAAATCTCATTGATTTAGATTCCATTTACTCAAAGTTTGTGATAATCAACTTGGCTAGACCAGCTTATCAGTTTCACAGTATGGCAGTGTTCATCATTCCAGGTTAAAAAATTCTCAAACTTTAGAACCATCCATTTTTTAACACAATTTTACTTAATTCAACGTTTTTCTTTTCCATCAAGCTGACAGCTTTGTTTGATTTCCTTTAGGGCTTGAAAGTCATAAATCTACCTTTAAAATCTACTATATAAACTGTTTATTAAGTCAGAGACCCAATTCCCCATTTAGTAATAGGAATGACGTTGCGAACATTTCATTTGCTGTGGAGAACACTGTTAAATGAACCTGTGAGGAAATATCCCACACTGCATCTTGGATATTAAATTATAGCCCCTGTGTCCCTGTAGAGAAAAGCTGTCAAGTGTAAGAGCTGGTGTGAGGGATGCTAATGTGTTGTGTGGAGGGGGCGTAGTTGGCGGACAGCATGTTTGCAGCACTGCCATGTGTGGCAGGAAGCAGGGTGGGGGAGGCGAAGACAGAGTTGCTTGGAGGAGCCCACAGAATTGGGACAGGATGGAACAGTCAGATTGGTATTTAGAAAACTAGAGAGGGGATGAGTAACTGCAACGGAGGGATTTTGTGCTGATGTAGTAGAAAGTGGCAAGTATTTGCTCTGGCCAGAGATTAGTGACCAGGTCACACTGCCGGTAAGAAAGGAAGAAGACTGTCATTTTGCAAGGCCAGTTTAGTTAGACTTGGTGAGGAATTTTACCTTTGAAAATCCTCTGTCCTCATAGTGTCACTACTCTGAAATTTCTTTGGCCTGGAGGCAAGTATCTTAGTTCAGGCTGCTATAATGAAATGAGACCACAACCTGGGTGGCTTAAACAACAAATATTTATTTCTCACAGTGTTGGAGGCTGGCAAGGCCAAGATCACGATGCCAGCAGATCCAGTGTCTGGGGAGGGCCCACTTCCTGGTTCACAGATAGCTGTCATCTTGATGTGTCCTTACATGGTGGAGAGAGATGTAACTCTCTAGTCTATTTTTATAAGAACACTGATCCTATTCATGGGAGAAACGCCCTCATGACCTCCAAAAAGGCCACACTTTTAAATGCAATCATATTGGGCCTAACAAGACTTTAAAATATGAATTTTGGGGGGATACAAACATTCCGTCCATAGCAGTACTATTACATTCCAAAGTAGGTTCCCTCC